>SRHC01003355.1:0-38943 GCA_004794325.1 Pomacea maculata | reverse complement strand
CTCCTTGGAAGAGATGTCCTCGTCTTTCCTCCGTCTCGGCATCGTCGATGATGAAGAGGACGAAGAAGAGGTAAGGCTGTTGCCTTTGGCCAGTTTTGTTGGAGGGTGAAGGTGGATTAGGAACGGAAGGTGGTGGCAGGGAAGACCGGGGCGGGGGTGGTTACAAAAGTGGTGACACCACGTGACTCGGTGTGAATAATGAATCCTACGCGTTTCTGATGGTGAGTGATGCTGGGAATCATTGATGGATGTTAGGAGTCATTTAGGGGGAGTTATTGAAGGATGTGGGGAATAATTGAGAGATCCTGTGAATCATTAAAGGATATTTCCGAACATGGAAGGATCGCAGTGTCGCCACTCTTCTCGCGCTGGGCCTGCAACAAAACCACACTCACCTACACCTTTCTATTTTCACCATCAATACTGACGCAGGTCGAATTATCTTCTGAATGTTAGCGATAAAATTATTGCCAGAAGACAAAAATTAACGATTATCTGGCACGTTGTTGCCCGGAGCATTTAAATTTTTTACGTTTTCTTTAAGAAAGTAGAATATCTGTAGTTCAGTTTATTTTAACTAGTGAAAAAAACGATTTTCTAACAAAGCACAATCGCTCACTGAAAGACCATTTTTGTATGAGTTGATTTCTGTGTATTTGAATGATGACAGCTTGAAGTGTGTGTGAGTGAGAGAGTGAGAGAGAAAGAGAAAGGATAGAAAGAATGCCAAATAATTTTAAAGGAAGCTTTTTCATTGACTCGTGTCTGTCTTCTCCTAGTGATGTGAAGCGCGGACAGTCTGACCACATGTTGGGATTCCTCACTATATATGATTTTTACCGGTGTTCGTACTATCACATTAAAAATTATCCCTTTTTCGTCACAAAAAGTAAACTACCTGACAAAGACAAAGGCAGTTTTATTACTGTTTAAAACTTTTCGTTAAAAAATATTCTGATTATCTTCTATTCTTGATTCATTTTCTGTCCATGACTATTTTTCTGTAATAACAACGCTGGCATTCAAGGCAGATATAATGACACATTTATTTGATTATTATATCTCATAATCAGGGATAACCTGTCTTTCTCACATATACATCATCATCATCATCATCATCATCATCATCATCATCATCATCGTCGTCGTCATTTCGCCGTTCTTACGCACGCATTTACCTACCTATTCAAGCACCCATCCTACCCCTCCCAACTCCTCCCCACCCAATCAAACGAGTATTGAATCAAAGGCAGGTACATTGTAAGATGAGGGAGAATGTCGCTCTTTTGCCAGCTTTGCCGACGAATACTTTCATATTCATTCCATATTTTCCGTAAAGTTTTGTGATGCCTTATATTTATAGGAAAGAAGAATAAAACTGTCCATGCAAAACAAAAACAAAAAAAACTTGATGTGTAAACTCGCTCGTGTTTTCACTCTTAAAACTTAGTTCCAAACACTGGTCTTACTCTAAAAGAGTTGTTGTTCAGTTAAAAAACATAAAATTTCAGCTTTTTAAATTTTGTTCTGAGAGTTTAGCTGAACAGACTTTTTTAAAAGTCAAAATAGCCGTTGGTTGATTGATAACAGAACTGATCCGTTGAAAACTTTGGGTTTTACGCGATCGCAGTTCCAACAAAACATTATTTTTATTGTCATGAATGACAAAAACTTATTATTTTTCATCCGTTAAAATCGTTTTCAGAGTAAACGTTGGTAAGCAGTGAGTTTGAAAAATGTAAACCGTCTCCAGTCCGCACTTTGTGTTACTTTTAATGATGTAAGAGGTTACCTGACAATAGGTGGCACGTGGACATACTGTTACCTGTGTTTAATTATATAATTTTATATTAAGAGAAATCTTCGTGTGGCTGCCAGCTTTAAACTATCAAATATGCAATATTTTCTGAACGTTTGCATTACACTAATTACCAATTTATTTTGTTAACATTTAGTAATATATTCTTTGCTTTTAAACACAAGCACCCTCGTACAGCTAATTAATTAATGTAGAAAACACCCTGTCATAATAAGTATATAAAAAGATTTCAAAATAAAAACTTAAAATAAAAGTGACCGCATGGCAACTATTTCAGTTGAGAAAGTTATTGCTCTTCACATCAACAACATTCATCTATTTCTATTATCTACTATGTATTTCTGTTTTTTAATTAATTAATTACTCAACTTTCCGCCTCATTTGAAATAAATCTTCTGTTGCTACAAAATATGTTTTATTTCTACTTTTCAAAAACCAGTAGCAACCAATACACATCTACAAGCCGATATTCGAGTAACTGTTGGACATCACAAAAATATGCTTTAAATAGTTAAGCTTTTTTTTTTTTTTTTTAGTAAAATGATTTGAATCAGGATATTTCATTGTATGGAACAAAAGCAATAAAACTTTTTGCAAGGAGCATTTCTTGGTGTAAAAAGTACATCGAGTGCGGAAAATGCTGTTTTGCCATTCAATCGCAATGTCCTGCAATCATGTCATCTTTCTCTTTCATTTTAGTTTGAAATAATATCATTGTTCATTTTTGCTGCATTTTGCATTCATTTCATTATTCATCTTACTGTATTTTTATTTGATTTCAGGTTTGATTTATATTTTTCTGTACAAAACTTCTTGCTTCATTCGTGCAGTTCTAACCGTTTTTGTTTGTAGATCTTTACTTTCCAACATTTGCTTTTCTGTCCGTTGAGAAGATTTGTCCACTCTTGTCTCTTGACAATTTTTTTTTTCTTCGTTAGTTTTATCTCTCCGGTCCTCTCCCCTCACACCCACTTTCCATTTCTCCACCCAATCACAGGAGACAATTCTGGAAACTTCGATTGTGGGATTAATTTCACACACCTGCCTGCATTTAAAACTAGATATTTAACGACTGGGGAAAAACTCACATCCTGCATTCCAGTCTATCTTGTTAGCTTCAGTTCTTAAGAGGCCAGGTGCCAGTTGACAACACATTTATAATTTTAAACACTTTTAGGCCTTAAACCTGTTTAGATAGTCAGATGTATAGAGACACAACAAAATTTCACAACTTTAAAAAAATTAAATTAGTTTAAATAAAACTATTTAAGGAGCGATTATAAAAATTTTAATTAGCTTCTTTTCAACACTAAGTTTTAGAAACATGTGTAACTAGCCTCAGAAGTTTAAATACCGTATTTACTTTCACAGCCATGAAATTTGAGCAAGCAAAAAACAGCTTGTGAATACAAATCTCTTCTGAAACCGCAAAATGTAGACATGTTTACATGGAGCATTTACGAGAAAATAAAATGAATGAATTCCAGCCACAGATAACACAACACGTGATAGTCACTAACTCCTCGAGTGTAACCTCCCTAAACTCGTGTCGCCATCTGGATGAGATGGTTTGCAACATTCAGTGATGGGTGAGCAGCTGGTAAGTCGACTTTATTGCAAATAATCTGTGAATGTCAGGAAAACTTTAACTTCAGATATAGAAAGATATAGACACTAACCTTTTATTATATTTTACAAAAGACCTATCATACACACCACTTAGTCCTGCATCTGTGTATGTATTGATGCACTTGCATATGTTGTGATTGTGTTTTCTAGTGTATAATCAACAATACTCATATTATCGAACCTTACATCAATGTAAGTCTTGTCTTCTTCTGAGGCCTACTGTCTACTGTAATATGTGTGCCATATATTAGCAACATTTTTGTAATAAATTATACATTTTTGTCCATTTACAAGTCTGTTTATAGTTATATAACTCTGCAAATAAAAACAAAAGAATTGTTGTTTTGTATTCATACCAAATACAACAGGTGAAGGCATTATTTTTATCTCCTTTGAGCCTGTCTTTAAACAGGGTGTCTACACACAGGTAAAGTTTACATATAAGTAAAGTCTACATACAGGTAAAATTACAAGATGGAAGCAAGTGGTTTCGATACAGAAACGAGAAAAATGTTTACCTTAGATAAAGGTCTGGGTCTACATTAGGACCTGCTACAACTTCAACATCGAAGACGACCACGACGACAAGGTTGTCAATGAACACACTATGTCCCTCCAGCCCAGTCACTCATGTCACGAAAGCCAGTGAACGCAACTGAACCTGAACGCCTCCGTGGACTGCACACACATGTTGAGTGTTTACACAGGTAAACAGTTTACCTGACCATCCACAATCCAGGTAAACTGCAGTCACCCACTACCATGTCACGGTAACTAAACCACCGGGCCTGTCAAGACCAATAACCGTTCTTCTGTGTCTCCACCCGAAGACAACCCCTGAATTCCTCACCTTCAGCTTTCTGTGGAACTCATTCACAAGGCGGATGGCGATTTATACTCACGCCTCGCGCACGCGCGTGCACCGCGTCACAAGCACCGAAGGTAACTGTCAGGACCGCAGAGGAGCGAGGGACTGCAGGAAGACAGGAGAGAGGAGGAGAGAAAGACATCGATGATCCTGCAGGCGGTGTCTGCGGCCTCGCCAGCGCGCACGCGCAGTGAGGAGGGAATGCGAGGGGTCGCGCTGGTGACCGGGTCTCGTGGAATCCGCGTGCTTTTCGCTCCAGCAGTGAGATGATTATTCTTCCACCTCTTATCTTCCCTCCCCCTCCGGAACTGTTTTTGAGATTGTGCAAGATTAATGATTCAAGACGAGAGATTTCGAGATTAAAATGCGCAGGAAAGTGTATTTCTGCTTTTACGTTCAGTGGTGGAAGTGGTTCACTGTAACCAAACACCCAAGTTGTGTCTTAAAAATAAATTTTCTTTTAATTACAGGAATAAACAGTGACTAAATGAGTGAAGGAAATTTTGACAGCTCAAAGAGTGCAGACTTTATGTTCCTTTTATTGTATCATCTTAAAAACATTTTAAATTTTTATTTAAAGAATTTAATAAAGTAAGGTGAAGTGACTGATATCAGAAATAATGCAAATTGTATATAAATGGCTGTCCCCTTACTTCATCTTCACAGTAAGGTATATTATTCTGCTTAAAAAAATTTTCAAGAAGATTATTAGAAAAAAGATTTAGACCTGTTGCCAAAACAGTGTTTCTTTCCAAATAATCTTCAGATGAAACTATATTACCAAAGAAAGAAAGCATACATAAAGAAGGAAAGATGAAATGAAAGACAGAAAGGAAAGAGAGGGACTAAGAGAGAGAAGCAATATTAAGATAAAGATAGAAAGAAACAATAATAAATAAAGAAAAATGAATGAAAAAAAGATAACGGATAGAGGGAAAAAATGAATGTAAAAAAAAAAGAGAACAGAAAAAGTGTCCTGAGAGAAAGGTGGTTCTCTATGGCAATCAAGACTGGCACGAAGGCGGATTTTTTTATTTTTATTTTAGGGGTAGAGGTTGGGGTGGGAGAGGTGGTCTTAGTAGTGCAGGCAAAGCACGTGTCTAGCGCTGCACGTGCGAAACAAAATAAATAACTAAAGGAAACAACAGGAGCGACGCTCGGCCGCTTGAAACATTTAAAAGGAGATAAAGAGCGCGTGAGGGCCTCTAGCTGCACGCTCACACTGTGCACGCACTGCCTTGCATGTGCACCAGGGGCCACAGCACGTGCCACTACGTAGGTTTGTCTCTCCTCTGAAACAGAAAAACCAAACTGCAGCTAAGAAAAAAAAGTCAGGGGCCAGTTGCACAACAAGCTTTTAATTTAAGCACGTTCAGGCCTTAAGTCTGTTAAGATCACCAGTTGTGTATAAAAACATTGCGCAACACAAATTAATATATTCCAAAATTAAAATTGTTTTAAATAAATAAAATAACATTTCTGAAGCCAGACTTTCGGTCTCGTCAGCACATTTGTACTTGTGCAAAACATCGAAATGGCATGAGTGATTTAACAAACACATCGTACTGATGTACTGATACAAACAAACTCCTTGTATTACTGAAACTACCTGATTGTGTACGAAATGTTGGAATGCAGAAAAAACCTGATCAAACCGTAAAAGGTTGTGGGGGATGAAGGGAACACGTGACACACCCAACATGACGTCATCCAGCGACATGGCGCCTGCATAATGATTCATTAATGTTTTAGCCTTGTGTAACAGAAGTTGGTTTTGCCAACCAAATATTTACCCGCAAGATGCTTACTGTCATCAAACACATTTTTCTTTCTCTCTTTCTCTTTCTCTCCCTCACACACAGAGTAACAAAAGAAGGTTTCGCCGGGCCACAGTCACCCAGGGTGCAGCATTATAACAGTTTATGGTCATATTTCTTGTCAAACCGCGGGCCAGAGATCTGTCTGTCTCGGGTGCACACAACCCCGTCAACATTCACCTTCCACCAAAAATAAAAAAAAATTCCCTTTGTGAATATTTAGACGAGGGCTTTAAACTCTACAGTATCGCGAATGTACTGAACCCACCGGCTGATAATGGGTGCTCGAGCAAGATGGTGGAAATAGGATGTTGTGTAATAAGTCGGGTGGGGGCCAACAGCCGTTAGACTGGTGTATATTCGATAAAGATGCTTTAGCTGTCATTCTGAAAGAGGTACTTGGCTCATGTTTAATGTTTCCGGCACTGCAGCTCATAAACTTCTCTCTGTGTTCCACGACAAAGACAAGCAACTCTCCTGCCATAAATGTATTTCTTAAAATTAAATGGAAACTGAGATACATTGATCGGTTATCTCTGATGCATTACTGATGTTTAGAGTTTTATGTCTGGCTAGTAACAATATTAAAATATGAGACCAGATGAAGAATGTGTATCTTTCTCAGATCGTCCGGAGTCTTGGTGTTATCATCGATGCATCATTATCTACTGAATCTCACATCCATGCTGTCGGTTGGTCTCTCGTCTTTGAGCTTCGCCAGATCACTCACTTCAGGCCCTTCCGCTTTCATAGATAAGAGAAAATTCTACTTATTTTCGGTTCTTCATCTTCATCTGTGCAGTTAGTTAATGTTTACTATGATGTCACCTGTTTATTAACACTTGTGGTGTTTGTAATGTTGACTTGCAGTTCGTTTGTAGGCATTTGTAAATAACGCATCGGGTTTGCTTCTCCGAGGGGAAATGCGCTCAACTAATTATTATTTTATGATTGTTACAACCGGGTATGGTCTGTCTGAATATACTGCGCCATTATCAAATGAGAAGGGGAGAGGATAGATGAAACAGATGATAGAATGGAAGGAAAGGTGATAAAATGGAATAAGGACAGTAATTTCCTAATGACAAACATACAAAAACAGAATTTGGTGGAATCGCCTTAATGAAGTCAGGACCAGCAGTACAAAGAGGTCGCCTTGTCTTGTCATCAAGTCTGCCCAGCCCCAGCATCCTTCACGGTGCCTGCTGATGATGGAGACAGTTCAACATTCTTTTCTACGGAGCTTTACGGAGAATTATGAATAAATGTAACGTCCACCCCGATTGTCAGCAAGAACTATACACAAACCGGAAGAGCCTTAAACGACAAATCTTTCGCGCATATCTTTTGCGCACTTAATTACGAAAGAGGTCCATACTCGCAGCGGATAAGGCCTTTTTAAGCAGACACACTTGTGACTGTCTTTTGCAAATGTTATTTGCTCATCAGGTACAAACTGGAACCAGGATGGGTCTGTCAGACTCACCCCAAGGGACCCAACCAGCAGATGGCGCCACTGCTGATTCTTGTCGCGCAACTTCGTCATGTCACGGGTACAAGTTCACCCCGAGTGTTCATTGTGATATCGCTCATGGCCTCATTCTCTACGGATTCATCCGCCGGAAGACACCACCAGCCTCTGCTCCCACACTCCACCGCTGCACCTCAGCGTCCACCAAGGGACTGCTCCCTATCCCCCAACACACCCTTCCCCCGACTTGGCCCGATGGCCGCCAGATAGCGCTAGTGTCGGGCACGCCGCCTTCCCTAACACCGGGCAAGAAAGAAGGGCGATAACTCGCGCTTAATTAGTTTCCCGTGCTTTTCCGTGAGGATGACACAGTCATAACGAGGGGAGATAAACGACCGTGAGACGAGGGAGCATGCAAGAGGGAGTGGGGTGGGGGAGAGAGGTGATGATGGGGTGGGGGTTGAAGGTGAAATGAAAGTGGCTGGGGGAGAAGTGAACACGATGCAATAATGAACACAAGCCTCATCACCAGCAATTTCCACAGTGTCGCTGCCACAACTTTTTTTGCTTTGCCGACATCAGGAGGCGGGGGAGGCGCGTCACCCAATTTCTCGCGATGCACGCGGCAAACAAACGGTGGATCGTGATTGTTGCAAATTGCAAATGGCCGCCAAGGAGGCAAGTCACGTGCCTTGCGCCATGCTCACGCTCTTCCGGTTTTTTTTTTTTTTTGCATACCTGCGATTAGTTCTCTTGTCAAGCCTGCTCAAATGACGTCTGCATTATCAGCGCGCCGTCACCTCACCCGCTTATAACGAGATGTGTACCAGGGCGGGGTGACGTCAGCGGCGATAACGCTTGATGAGCTTTACCGTGCGTTAAATTACTTCCCCTGGCTGCCGGGTCAGACAGAAACATTAATAAATCTTGATGAATCTGCGATGATTCCGTTTTCATGGCAGTTGAAATCATCATTGTCGTCGTAGTCGTCGTCATCATCATCATCGTCATCACGTAGCATCGTGTAGAAAATGGTCGATGATGCTTATATGGCATATCACTAATTTTAGTGAATAATAATGATTCACTGGCATGAACATTGCCTAACACTTTTGGAGATCTTTTTTTACGAAATGTCTTTATTCTACAAAAGGAGAAAAACTAAAGCTGGGTAGAAAGTCTTCGTTTATTTATTTATTTTTTTTAAAGCTAGTGTAGCTGTTTCCAATGATCGTAAAATCATTTGCTTTGTCATTCTTAAAGCAACTACAGGATTTTACAGGCTGAGCTGAGTTGCCAAGAATGCTAGTGGTCTAATTAGGTTATCGGTCTGGAACACAGGAAAGCAGGTCGGAGTTCGTTTCCGCTAATTGCTCATTCACAGGAGAGCTCTGGGATTCTTAAAGGAAAAAACAAGTGAAACGGAAAGTTTGGATTACATTATAGATACTAAGGTTTGGAATCGTTTCTACTCAAAATCGTTGGTTGCAAACAATCATTTACTTACAATCGCTTCTAAAGCACAGCTGTCACGTGGTACAAGATCGCCCTGTTTGAACTGTGGAGCGTTATCGAGTCTACACTGTACCTGACTTTACTTCTGGTTTCCTGCGTGCTGTCGTCGAAACACTGGAAACATGAATATGGGGGTCATTCCGTACAATGTTAAACCCTCTTATAGCAAGGAACAGTTGAACCAAGCGAAGATGACTCCCGTAACAGAGAGTTGTCTTCTTTCATGCGTAACGAATTAGGGATAACTTGTTTTTTTTTCTCTCTCGAAGTACAAAACATAGCGGCGGTAGAAAACCGGGAAGCAGCAGTGACAGAGATCCGACTGTAAGTAAACGGTTCTTTGGAAGTTATGAGTGGAAACAATTGAAAACATCTTGTTTATTTAATTTAAACTCAATATTCCATTTAAACTGCCTTTCCCTTTAATTCAAAGAAAGACCTGATACTCATGATTGGGGAAATGAGAGTTATCTCTATAGGCCAAGTAGGCGTACAACGGTTGAAAGATTAACAATAAAAGGATTAACAACAAAGAAACTGATAACAAAAATGTTTAAAAGATGCTTAACGGATCGGATTGGATGTACATACAAACAGGGCGTGTTTGTCTATATAACTTATGACCCCAAAATCGGGTTTGATGACAAAAGTTATTTGTTTCCGGTACTCAGTGCATTTAATTTTGATCATCAACTGTTTCAACATGCTTAATAATGCCCTTTAGTTTAGTGGTTGTAGGACCGGCTGAGAGTGGTTTACTGTGTCTAGGGCAGGACGTGTAGACATGGAACCTGTTCCATCTCTTAGCTGCGTGTGAATGTCTCGGTAACATCAAGCGGCCATTTGCTGCTCCCCCCTGATCCAGACCCTTAACCTAATCAGACCATTTTCCACTCACTGGCCTATCGCCGCTCTGTAAGGGAGCAATATCTATTTAGGTGGAGTTATTTTACAAAAGGTCATCTCGCTGATGACAAGGAAACCATCATCATCAGTATCATCATCATCAGCAGCAGAAGTCGTTGGACTCGAAGCAGCCATCTCGCCCGCGCGGCCAACCTGTCAGTACTAGTTTCAGGGGGATGCAATCAGATGTAGAAGTGACAAAGGCGCGCCATCTCGAGGACCTTTAATTAGGTTTCCCTCTCTGGCAGCCTGACCACTCCTTGGTGTTTCCCATCCAATTTTTCCTTTGTTTACCACAACCTCGTCCTCCTGACCCCTAACCCTGTAGCCCTGTCTTCCGTAAGGTGTCGCCCCAAGCATGGCCTCACTTATCCCACCCTGTACAGAGTCGTGTACCCCTCCATAGCTACGTCGACTAGTGACAAGTACACCGTTTCATAACAGTTCCCTCGATGTAGGTCCAGCCCTCTTCGTCCCCTCCCGACAAATTATGAACCCAGAATCAACTGCTATGTGAACAGGTGGAGTTCCCCCCCACCAGCCCCTTGAACCATCCTCCTTCTACCCCAAAGCCGGGTACACAAACCACCCGGCTAGGACTTCAAATGTTTGATACGCAAGGTAAGAGAGAAGCACCTGTCCGCCGCCCATTGACAGATGGTAATGTTGGCTGTTGCCATCGGGTGGAATCCGTTTCCAGGGTACAAGAGAGGCGAGAGACTAGGCAAGGGACAGCACAACGTCTGACACCAAACAAGTGTCAAAACAGCGCCGCCTACAACGCCTGCTGTGAGGCCGTCAAGGGAGGCCACTCCGCCGCTTGGCAGCCTCAAGGGTCGCCTCGCTTGCACCGCGACTTGTGTACAAACAAGAGGAGGAGGCGCCGCGATAACAAAGCGCAGCAGATGGCTTCCAGTTCCGTACACAGTCCCGCTCACCTCGTGGACTGCAAAGCTGAGGGCAGAGGAGCTGGGAGAGAGGCATGACGGGTAGCGAGGTATCAAGCTCAAGAAAGTGGGGAAAAAATGAGGAAATGATTGTCAGTCTGTAGCTTATGTTTTGCCCGTATTTTGATATTGTTTTAGTAACCGATAAAAAATGGTGAATTTTCCCCTGTATGTTAATGTCCTTAACTAATAAGAAAGAATAAAACCTTTTTTCAATCCTTTTTTAAAATATAAAACATAAAAATAAATTTTTCTTGTCTGTCTTGCTAGCTGTCTGGGGTATTTTTTTAAGAACAACACAGAAATATTCGAAGAATGAACACTGCAGGTCAGATTTCTAAAATAAAACAACAAAACAGATCTTACAGTGTGTGTCCTGAATACCTACCTCATGAATTTTCATTTCAATGATTGCAAGAAAAATAACTTGTGAACGAGAGTGAAAGGGGGAAGGAAGAAGTGCACGTGCACCTTAGCACACGTGCAGCCCTGTGCATGGCGAACACGTGAGGCCCAGCCACGAGCTGGTGCAGGTAAAAGGGGACAAGGTGTTGACAAAGGCAAAAAAAGAAAAAAAAAAAGAAAAAAAATGAGCCCCTTGATGTTTGAGATTCCATCCGGGCTCGATCTCTCGTCCTCTGACTCTCTGGGAATTGAATATTTGCTCATCATTGACATGCGCAAGGTCGATACTTAATTAATTAAACTGAATGATCAGAACAGCTGTGGACTGATATGGAAGTATGTGACCCATATCTCTCAGTGCATAATTAAATTCAATTAAATGTGTTGAAATTAAGACATGATAAGAAAATATAGAAATTAAGACATGATGTCCCTCTGATCCTCTTCAAGTCACTGCATCCCAAAGGTTATAAAGGAGATTCCTAGTTTGTGGTTAATGTCCACCACACAAGAGAACAGTCACGTGTTTATTACTAATTAGTGTTATTTATGCCGCTTGACGGAAAGCAGGTAATTAATGTGAAACGAACATATTAGGGATTGAGTCTGGGTGTGGGTGGCTTATACAGAATGACAAGCCGCGGGTGGAAAGATGTTTATTTTGTAAAGTTAACACATTCTGACCGAGATCAAGCGAATGTCACGTGGCCAGCACATGCGTGGGTAGCCACCCTTATTTGTAGGAGGGTATGATCGCATGGACCAAGTAGCTACCCGGAAATACCCATAGAATCTTGCAAGGGAGATAAATGGCGAAGACTACAAACCGTCGGTGTGTCGACTGGTTCTCAGTTTGTTAGTGTTTTCCCCGAGTCACTGGAGGTTGCGTGGTTCTCTCCCCTGTTTACGGTGTAAAGACAACACTGTCACGCGAGATAAATGGCAAGTTCAGGTGCGCTGCCCTCTACCCCGGCTGGGAGCGGGATGGAGTGTGTGTGTGGGGGGTGTTTTATACCGAACTAGCATCTAAGATTCTAAGTCTATATCACGGCAAGGCAGCTAACCCTGTAAACAGATGCCACAGGTAGAGAAAGAACAGCGTGCCCGAGACGAGAGCCGAACCCAGGACAGCCAACCTTCACTGTGTTGGTGACAGACGCGAACTGTTGCGCCACCGGGCTGCCTGGGTGTGGGGTGGGAGTGAGGTCGTTCCGTCCTTTCTCCCGTGTCTCATTTATTTGTCATCAACTGCTTCCTAATTGCATTAAAGCAATTAACTCTGCCGACTGGTTTTCATCGATCTTTGTGATCTCTGAGGCTGCTGCTTACCTTGTCTAGTACTGTGAAGGAACAATACTCGTTGGTCACCATTGCAATCAGTTTGAAAGGTGGTGGGTTCAGATCTCATTTCCGGTCACTCGTATTTTTTTTTAAATTGTTCTCTGGATTAAAAATCTGTTCATAGGGCTAGCTACTTTTGATCAATCTCAGCGGCTGGACTTTTGAATTCTGGCGCAACAAACGGCACACTTAGGAGAATGCACTAAAGGCACGCAAACCGTTATAAAAACCGTAATCTTATCGACAGTTGCAATCACGTCGTGGTGAGTGGAATTTACTGGACTACGTCTTCACGCCGGACTGAATTAACGGCGGTTGGCACGACAGAGACGAATTCGTGGCACTAGTCATCCTGGCATTATCAAGCACCAGCAGCAGGGTGCGCGAACACCGTTGTTTACTGGAACCGCCTTTTGTTTACCTCGCTAACCTTGGTGACGAGCGCACGGGTAAGCGTGAGTTATCGCCCGTCGCCAGCGTACAGCACGTGACTGTAGACCAACGTTGGTATAGCGCAGCACTTACAAACATGCTGCTACTGATGATGATGATGATGATGAAGGCTATGATTAGTATTATTGGTATTATTGTTGTTTCTTTTCTCATGTATTTTCTTTTTAGCACTTTCCCAAGCAGTCTTTATTTAGAAAAAAAAAATTTATTCAGAAGAAAACCATGGAAAAAATTCACTTCCTGCAAGCAAAAGCCATTTATTGAAATTTCCTGTAGCTGATCCTTCGTGCCGGCCAAACTTCCTTTGAGGTGTTGGCGATGAGCGCTGTTCAGCCTTTAAGACAGAGCAAGCGAGAGAGCAAGATAAACATCCACACTTATCTTCCAGCCCTCAGGGAAGCCACTAAAAAAGAAGAGAGGATGAAAAAGTTCCTCTAAAAGCAACGACAGCTTCCTTCGCCACGAAGCACCGCGCCCCCATCCTCTCGTGCAAAGACTATCTGATGCGGGAATCGAAGAGAAAATATGGCCAGCTTTTCTGCCTCCAGACAATCCCGAAGGTGCCTCACCTCACCACGCATCAATATCACGTGACAGCCCCACTTCCGGTTGCATGGCCGATTGTTTTCAAACACACCCTGTAGGGGCTGGAAGTCTCCTTGATATTTCCAGTCGGCAGCCATTTTAAAGGAAGAGCAAAGAAGTCGATTTTCTTCTATGATGGGTTTTTTTTCCTCCTCTTCCTTTTCCTGTTTGTTATTTTCTTCCGCCTCTTCATCCCTTTTCCTCCGTCCTCCATTCCTTCTCCACCCGATCTTTAAAGTCTGTTTAAACTACCGATTAATATTCTTATTTGTTACTCTAATTAATAAAATTTCAGACGAGTGAGATAGCCTACTCGAGGTGAACCACTCACCTACTCACACCCCACCCCTACCCCTACCCAACTCCACCCCAAAGAACAGAGCCTCCGTTATAGGACGCTCACAAATATTTCACTTTGGCCACTTACTCTTCCACTTCTGATGTTCATAACAACCTCGGAAATTGTTGTTGCTAAGAATGAGATAAACAGTTTTATTTGAAAGACCTCTTGAGTGAAAAAGAAAAAAAAATGTAACTGAATTTAATTTTTTTTGCAGTTTGTTTTCACAAAAATATTCCAAAGATGTTTGTACAGTTATCTCAGCCGCCAAGACTATACGCTGGTAACTGTTGATTGGTTTTAATTTTAATATAAATATTATTTCTGGAAATATAAAGTTCCTCACATCAAGTTGAAATGTTCGTAACTTACCATCTGTACCTATCCGGGAGAGGAAGATAAAAAAATAATTTATTTCTTACCTGCTAAATTAAGCAAAGTAAATGAATGAATGAAAGAAAGAATGAGTGAATGAATGACCGTCGATTTAGCCCGGCTTGTCGGTGTAGCCGGGGGCGCCAGGGGTCAGAGTGTGAAGAGGGAAGCAGGTTTGCAGGCGCACGGCGTGGACAGATGTCTGCAACAAACCACTGCCTGCTTCTTTCATCCTCAGACAGTTCGCACGGCCCTCAGAAGCGTGATGTATATTTTATCAGTATCTGGTTTATGTCCTTGGGGGCTAAAATAGCTAAGGAGGGATGCTGTCTCCCCCTCACTCTCTATTCTCTACCCCTCCCAAATCCTCTTCTACTTCTTTCCACTCGGTTACTAGTCTCTGCTTTTATTCGTTTTACCTCCATTCAGCTCTTCCTTTCTTCACATACTCACCTTGTAGCCAGTGTCTCTTTCTGTCCTCCTCGGAGTATACAGTTCTCAGAAGATGTCGTTTATATCCTCACCCCAAGTTCCAGAAGAAAGAGACAAAGAAAGGTAAAGAGGATGGAAGAAAGAGAAAACAGACACATCTAGGAAGCGAATAAAGCTGGGTGAGAGTGTTGTGTGGGGGTGGGTGAGATTACATGGGATTTTTTTAAAACCAACACGAGAAAACAATTAGCCACGTGCAGCATTGACCTCCGACCTTGCAGCTCTGTCGTCACCATCCACCGGGGCGAGGCGCCAGTGTGCATCAATAATCTCACGCGAGATTTTGCCGAGAAAAACATCTCCATCTCTGCATATTCTTAACATGAAGAAGAGCAGAGGGAAGGGAGAAGAAAAGGAAGAAATAAACAGAAAGACAACGATATGGACGCTGTCAACAGAGATTTTGGTCGGTGGGTGTAGGTGTTGGGTGTGGGTGGGAGCCTGTGACGTGAATGGTGATCTCACTGCAGGTGTTGAGCTCGTGCGGGTGTCCGTGCGTCTTGGAGCTGGAGGTGCTTGGAGGTTCCTGGGGGTTCCTTTGGCCAAACTGTGGCGAAGTACCGTCAGCAAAGGGAGGCAGCAGGCGAACACTGAGACGAACGTTCGATAACGCACTCGCGAGCAAGTATGGCACGTGACGGGAAGGGTAGGGGGCGCTGTTTAGAGCTTCTGCTGGCACATCCAATTTTTCACCGGACTCGGTTCCTTTCACGCTCATCCTAGTAGATAAAAGGGTGGGTGAAGGTGTAAGGGGTGGGTGGGGAGAGAGGGAGGAACGATGCGCCAGGGTGGTCCGTTAACTAAGTCATTAGAAAAGAAATGTACGTTGAGCTCCCAGCATGTTGTCTGGCTGTCCGGCCGGCCGTATCTGTCAGTTTGTTTGTGCAAAACTGTATTTGCCACCGTGCATGCGTGTTTGTGACTTTGAATAATGAAATCGTGTTTAAGGAGAGAATATTGGTACTAAGCTACTAAATAACACCGGACGGTCTACTGTACTAGAATATACAAGGCATTTGGGTTGTCGAGTAATTCAAAAGGTACAGTTATTTGTATTTGCATAAACAATAATTTGAGAAATGTTGAGATGTTTTTAACGAGGGGTAAACAAGCTCCAAAAACTCCGTCTTTTAAAAGCATGGAAAGAATAGCTTTGAGGTTTATCTTCCGAAACCAGCACTTCTGCTTCGCACCTGATTTTTGTTGTTAAGTGTCTTTGCCGTGTCAGTTAAGATCGAAGAGCTCCTTGAGAACTGCTGCCTGTGAGCAGACACATCGTCAATAACTTTGTTTTGAAGTAGTCGTCATGGTGACTGAAGGTGAAGGTCAATACATCGAGGACGATTCTTTTCTCTTTTTTTCCCCCTCGAAACTTCTGAGTCTGTTTTCAAACATTCATTTTAAAGCCTCTGCCAAGGCAATTAGCGGTAAAGCAGCAACGCTTAAGTGCTGACGTGGACACACAAACATATCAGACTGCGGGGAGGTAACAGAGCACTCACGCTGCACGTGTAGAGTTACGCCCCCTGCTCTTCAAGAAGTTCTCAGGCGAGCAGATGATTACGCGCAGGTGGGCAAGCGTGATGTGGCTCCAGGTGAGAGAATTTCGTAAATGTCTTCAGAAGAATGCCGTTTATAGACTGTTAGTGTGCTGGGTGCCACTGGTGATTATCAGGTCGGGTGGGATCGGTGGGTCAGGTCAGATTCAGGAAAAATGCAGTCAGGCACTCAACTTGAAGAAGGGAAGCCAGCCTGATTCACAAAAAACAGATTCAAAGACAGAGCTCGACTAAATTCACTGTTGAGCTTCAGCCTTTTACACTGAGTGGAGCTTACACAGTGCTGGACACACAAGAGCTCATAAATCAGAAGAAGCAATTTTAAAAATTTAAGATTAATTTCGTTGGTGCTTATACAAAGGCCACAGTCTCTCTCTCTCTCACATACACATGCACACGCGTGGACACCCTGTCTTTCTAGGAGAACTTCCAATCCCCCGGACTTACTCAACATCTGGGGCCATAGTCACATCGCGTCGACATTTTCATCGTCGCTAACCTCTAACCCCCAGAGAGCTGGCCTCCACGCACACCATCAAGGACGATAAAGGCGACCGAAGGAGGCGGTGGGGGACCTCAACTTCAGTATGCCCTACCCTAGGATAGTGTGAACTACTCTAAAGTCACTGCCTTCACAGCCCCCGTCCATGGCCAGAGGGTCTTTAACTTTTAGATAGAAAGGCGTCAAAGGTCACAACTGACAAAGTTACATCGAGTCATGGTCCATCCCAAACCTCGCCACCACGATGAGTCTTCAGGAGTTCTCTCTCACTATGATATCATTTCTAAAACGCACTTACTATTATATTATTCACTGAACAATCTCACTGTAACTTGAGTCCATTATTATATTTTTAACAAAACTCTCATTATTAAACATTTAAATAAATCTTTTTCATTATTCTATTATTTTTAAAACTCATTACTACAGTAGTTTTAATTAAACTCTCATATATATCATTTCTTGAACTCACTTGTTCAGTTTTTTTCCACTTCCTTCCCTCACCACTAAACTTACTCACCTCACCCTGCATACAATGAGTGCACCGGCACCTACCCCACAATGCCTGTGAACTCAACTTCTGTAAATTCAATTTAAAAGATAATAAACAAGCTGTCAAAGATACAGACTCGCTCCTTAGTTTGTTTATTCGCGAGCTCACAGGAGTTTTTGTCGCCCCCTTGACGGGCCGCTCCAAACACATGCGAGCACCTGCGACAGGTAACATCCGGGCTACCAGCGCCAGGTCGCACCATGCACCACGAGATCGGACACCGGAACTTGCAGCCCTCGTGCGGCATGCGTGCGCAGCGTCTTTGCACGTGCGCACTAGAGCGTGCGCCTGCGATGTGTCCACTGATGGCGTCCACCTGTCGGTGTTAGGCGCCAGATGAGGGGTTTATTGTTACCGGCGCATGTTGACAAGCACCAGCTGCTGCACCCTGTCTCGGTAGACAGACGATCAAAGCATCCTTCTACCTTTTTTTCTCTTTTTTTCCTGTTCATCCTTTATTCTTTCCACGGTCTATAAATAAGTCTATTTTGAGCGAAAAGAGGTGTTTAGAGAAACAAAACAAATAACAGCTCGGCTAAAGAGAATGTACACGAAACACACACGAATGGACACACAGCAAGTGCACTCATCTACTCATTAATCAAGTTCGCCCTTCCGCACATCCGCTACGTCTGTTCTCTTTCTCTCTCTCCCTCTCTCTCCCTCTCTCTCTCTCTCACACTGGTTTAGTGTTACCGGAGTTTTTTTCACCAAGGGCAAAAGTATGCTCTTCATAAATAAAAACCATATTTTTAGTATTTCTTGTCCCAATTATTATTATTTTTATTTTCAGAGGCACATTTCACATCATTTAAATGTATTTTTTCACACAGGTACACAAACTGTCTGGGTTTTATCGTGGGTGGGGGGGGGTATCAATGTTAAAGGGACAACGGCTAATGCCCTCTAGGTCCTCGTGCATCGTGGCTGTCTACATTTGCGTGCAGAAGGGAACTACAAAGATTAAAAGATCAAAATTAATAAGTAATTAAACATTTTCCGTTTATTATTACCGCCAGAGCAAGCTTTAGCGCGCGAGTTTTTATTCTCGATACAGTTTCTTTTATTTCTTTTCCGATAGATGTTGCAAAACGATATTTCAATCAGTTTTTTTAAGTTTACGATAAAACCGCTAAATATTATTATATTCTTTCAATACCTGTACATCACGATGATAATAATTTGTTGTCCTTGGAGATGGTCACACCCAGGTATTTAAAGTTCTGTACCTCCTCCTGTGGAGCCCCACACCTCTTAGCCACCTTTAAAAAGCAATTTCTCTTAACAATTAAACCCATATCACTCATTAGTTTTACAGAGAACAGCTCCCTTCACTAATTATTTGATGAATATTTGGGATGGCTGGAGTGTTGTATTTAATGGGAGGCTATTTGTTGTTCATTGCCTAGTGAAGGTTGGTTGTGGTTGTCTCCCTTGTAATATTGTCTTCATTTCATTATTATTCGTTCTTTCGAAGAATCGGTTTTGTAGCAAAATGGATGAAAGAGTATAGTTATGTTCTGCGCAAACTTGGAGTATTTTTTGAAATTCTCATTCCAAAGCTACTGTAGATTTGCCCATTTAAATATCAACATACGGTTACCCATATGAGGTTTTTTTATGATTTTTTGACAATGGTGGATTTACATGCACTTGAGAGTAATGTGACCTAGTTGTAGCCTTGCGCAATCAAAGTATTAAGTGTTAATACATCATTTTTAAAAAATCGTTTTTAAACGTACAAAAAGATGAGGTCTTTAACGGCTAACACCTGCGGATGCCACCATGCCATCTTGCCACGCGCTCCTGTCTGATGGGAAAAAAACCTCAACATCTTGCAGGGTCCGAGTTTTTTGCCAGAAAACCTCCGGTTCTGAAGCAAATGATACATCTTAAGGCCACCGACACACATTACAAGCTTCATCTACCAGGTGCAGTTCAAGGGCAGACTATCGCGTCATCTTTTGCTTCTGCCCTGGTATTTATTATGTTCTGTACGCATGCGTGCCAACAGACAGAGTGGGAGAAGGAAATAAAGGAAGCTAAACCAATGGAAATCTGTTGCAGGTGTAAACAGAAAACATCTAAACTACGGCGTGAATCTTGTCAATCTTACACTTCAAGGGAGAGAAAAAAGTTAGAGTTGTGTGCAGAGCACGAAAATGATTTGTCTCTCTTGCTGACGTGAGAAATGGTGCGTAACACGCATACGCGATTGCCAGGGAGACAGCACCTCGAACGTGTGGGAGCACTTTGTTTTACTAATTCTTTCTCTTTTATTTGCTTGTTTGTTTGCTTCTGAACTATTTCTATGGTACTTCTACACCGACAAAACATTAGTCAGACATTTTATTGCAGGTGTTTCTCCGAGAAGACGCACAGTATTCCTGCGCGTGAAGAGTCTCAAAGGGAGATCAACCGTGTAGGCATGGTTATTGTTCTTCATAATATGGGATTTTTATTTCCTTTTAGTATGTTTCTTCCTTCATTTTTCTGCCTAGTACTATAGAGAATGCGATTCTCAATGGTTTGCATCCATCCTCCGGTATCGATGTCTGAATCTTAATTAGGTTTCCACGGTAACTGCTTATCTATTTCCTATGTCTGCAATGTGTGTCAAAGAGGCATAGACTGCCGCCATTCTCTTGCGTTTGTAATTTGTTCTTTCTTTAGTAACTTATTATTTATATTTCATGAGCTACTGTATCTCTGAAGCAAATGATTATTTTAGTTTTTGCTTTGTTAAAATTTACCTGACGTACACGCCTTTTCATTCTGTCAGCCAACAGCTAGCATCTTGCAACTAAATGTTGGCTTGATTTTAAAAAAATTAAATGCCAATATTAATTTCTTTCACAGAGGTCTATAATTAATTTGCATTGTTTTGCTATCGAGTTGTTTACTCTTTGTGTACGTCAGCGATATAGTTCGGTGTCTGCAATCTAGGACCACCTGTATTTTTCGCTACCTTCGGGAAGTCTTCATGCGTCAAGTGACTGTTTTTTTTTTTTTTTCTCAACATGTCTGCTTGCAGATGAACATATTTTTTTTTTAATTTACATACAGCTTCTGCTTCTGTTGTGGTCTATTTGGAGACACTTTAAACAAAATCAATGAGAGTAAAACTGACTGGCAAGACACTCAGGGAAATGACACCAGCAGAGGGAAAGTCTTAAGGGCACTTTGGCGGTTGCTGATCTGTCCCTCGTCTGTTCATAACCACCTCCCTCATAATAACATCTCTGTCATCATGGAGATAGCATCGCGTGACCTGACACCCTACCGTCCTGCTGTCGTAAAACGGGCGCCAACAGTAGTAAACGGTAGAAAATGAAAGTGCATTGACTGAAGCGCCACCTTCCGAGATGTTTACTGAGCAACACGGAAGGAGAGAGGAAGGAAGTAGTGCATCATCATCATCATCAATCATCATCCATCATCATCCATCATTCATCATCCAATCAATCAATCCATCCATCAATCAATCCATCATCATCCTCATCAATCATCATCATAATCATCAATCATCAACAATCATCATCAATCATCATCATCATCAATCAATCAATCAGCAATCATCATCATCTTCAATCATCACTGCTGCTGTTAATTCTACTTCAAAGGCTCAATGTTTTTCTATCAGGAGAGCACTAAATACAGGGTTAGTGGTCCTCGTGACACTTAACTACTTTTATTTGCGCGTTTAGTTTGGTTTTTATTTTTGTTTGATTTAAAAAAATTATTTCTTTTCTTTAATATTTCTTTATTTGTTGTTTGCATGTTTGTTTGTTTGTTTGTTTGTTTTCTTGCTTGCTTCTATAAGTTTTAAAGATAAAACTTCTTACGCAACACCTAAATATATATCTATATCTGTGAATGGCGCCGGTCTTTACACTTTTGGGTTTGCTCACACAGGTACATACCGCAAGCTAAAGTGTGTGTGAGTGTGTGAGTGAGAGAGAGAGAGACGTGGGAGGTTTGGTGAAGGAGAAATGTTTGGAGGAAGTTAGTGCACTGATGGGAGGGGGAGAAATATGCCAAGGTTGTGGCCCTGTTGACTTCTTCATCTGTTTCAGCCAACTGCGCAAAGGAAGTTAATAAGCAAAATCGTATTTTCAAAACATCATAAAGCGCCAGAGAACATCTCTTGGCTTCTTGAGACACTAAGAGCATAAACATGGCGAAGGAAGACAGGTAATTATTCCAGGTGGGTAGCGGCTCAAGTACAGCTGACGATACCTTTCAGCTCGCGCGCCTCCAGTACGAAAACCAATTTCCAGAGCCTCTACAGCCAAAGTAACTGTACAAACCAGTAAAAGCCGGTACAGTTCGACAAAGTAGCTGCCTGAATCGACAAAGGACAGTACAGTACATTACAGACTTACAGCTGCACATACCTACAACAGACAGTACAGATCGAAAAAGTATCCGCATTAATTGACTAATGCTAATAATAAGGATAATGAAGAAGAAAAGGTTCATTCATCAGTCAGTTTGTAATCACTTTTCCCTGCAATACTGTGTTTATCTTCCACGTACACTTCTTACTCCAAAACATGTCGTTTGTTTTTTTGGCAGTGATCCCCATGTACTTGTCAGGCGTTTGTTATTTGTTATTATCATCCCTCTGCGATTTATACCCGAGATGCCTCACTTGCAAGCAGTACACCAATTTCCTCATAAAATGACATCTTCAAAAGCGAAACAAATTATGAAGCCGCCTCGCTCACTGATGAACCGAAAAGTTGGATTTATGTGCGGTTTTCAAGCCTCAGTACCAATGCCTCACCTTCGATTATGAGAAAACTGTTGGCAGCCTGCGGGTTGGGAGTCCATACAGTGATAAGAACCCCAGTGTGTGAGGTGAAGGTCAGCAAACGACAAAACATTCCTTCTGGTCGGACTGCCTCTCCTTCTTCTCTGTGAGTGTTACTTCCCCTAAAGTCGGGAAAAACTCACCAAAGGAAGATGTTATTCTGTATCATCCTTGACTGCATTAACCGCATACCTGGACCGACATCCTCTTGTGTTCGGTAGAAACGGTGGGGGAACTGGTGCATGGCCCACGCAGGTGTCTGGCTGGGTTAGGTCGAGAGTTGGAGGAGAGCAGGTCTTCTTCTCATGTAGCTGCCATTTTTTGGTCTTCATGCAACAGAATCCAACGGAACTGCAAAGGTTCTGCAAACAGTGAAATGCCATTAGGCAGTCATTCTGTTAAAAGGGGTACAAGGTTTGTTATCGTTAATGGCAAGTGCTGACACCACAAGGGAGGGACGACACAAAATCTCAAACTACATAGCTGAATTTTCTAGCACTGGAGACTTGCTTTATTTCAGTGGAGGCTAATGGGGTGAACATGTATTCATTAAGGATCACCTGTTAAATTAACAGTTAAGTTAAAAAAAAAATTATACAAAGTGTGTTAGCGCGAGCACACACGCACATGCACACCAGCAAACAGATGGTCAATTCTACAACTATTGCCGGACTTAGTTATTTGGTAACAGCATGGTTGCAGAGAGAGAATGGGGGAGTGACAGAAGTAGAAAAGAAAGTGTTCATATAAAAACCTTTTCTTTACCTGTTGACCAATAAATTGTTATCACGATGTCTCAGTAACGCTAACATCATCACCTCGATACTGTCTCGCGGGTTATGTTGTGAAAGGGAAACAACTCTTCTTTCAACCTTCGGCTGTTTCAGTTGCCTACCTTGCAAACATCTCCAATCAGGGAGGAGATCAGCTGATGTTTGTAACACGTGCTGGCGCAGAAATTTCGAGTATTACATCACATAAAGTTTATAGTGAAGATAACATCGCCATTCTCGCACTCGGAGATTGCGCAGACAGGCATTCACACGGGGAATTCCCGCAGATAAGGCCTCGGCAGTGCCAGGCTGTTATCATAATACGGCCATAAACAAACGGGTTGGCAAACAGGCAGCGGACGCCCAGATCGTCGAGAATAAACGTCACTTCCGGTATGCCAGTGGCAACATGTCGCTAGAACAAAAAAATCAGTGGTATGGCGAGGGGAATTTCAATGTAAAAGACAGTATTTCTGTTCTGTGTGGGCAAAGAAAATGGCGGCATCGCCAGAGTGATGACTGTGACCATTTGGAAGGAGCTTCCGGTTGACAGTCTCTGAAAAGCCCCATTCTTGGGTACATAGATGGGAATTCATAGCTGAGTTTTATTAACGAAAGTAACTATGCATCTCTTCATCATTTCGCAACATTTTCCAGCTTTCAAACCTGGTTTACAATTTCTCTTTTGTATTGTTTCTTACTGAAGTACATGTGCATCCACAATCTTGAAATATCCAATGAAATAGGAGTCTATGATATATGAACGAATTTTAAAGGTCACAAACATCTGCACACTTACCCTGAGTAAGTTAATCAATCAAAGCCCATTTTTGCCAGGGTTGTCGGTTCTTGATCTTAGAAAATGTGGCTGACATTGGTAAATGCAAGAACCCACAGCTGCCTCTTGAACTTGAGCCACAAAAAAAAAAAAAACGACTCAAGCTACACTGACAGCTTGGAATCGCACTGAAGAAAAAAGGAGCTGTCTCAAACAGTGAGATGTTTTGTGGCGCTAATGACGACTGACTCGCTGAAAATCATTTCCTGTTTTGCCGGAAGTCAAACTAACGAAGTTCTCGAAACTAAAAAAGATGTCATCTGCTTCCGCAAATACATCCTTTGGGGTGAGCTTGAGATCAGGTTGGCGGCTGATGACAGAGGCTATAAAGGAGCTGACAGTCGATGCATTTATTAAATCATTTAAGACACAACAACACAAAAATTAGAGAAATGCAAAACAAAATAAAGCAACGACAAGCAAAACTACTACTGCTAATATTATTACTACTACTAAGAGGAAAGAAAGAAAAGTAAAACTAATAAAGAAATAAATACAGAGAGAAAGACATGATGGAAGAAAGAGAGAGAGGGAATAAGAGTGCTATCAGTCCGTCCCTCTTGTTGTTTTAGAGAAGACAAATATTCTCGCTTTTACACTAACACTTCTCTTTGTGGTCTTCGGTCCATGTACTGCACACCCGCATCTACCCGCCTTGGAATCCGCAAAATACCTGCTTATTCCAAAAACGTGCTCAGGTGGTGTGTCAGTCAACTGTGAATTGGAAGGCTTCTTCCTCATCTTATTTGCTGTCTGTGCCACAACTGCTTTAATTCTAGATGTCAAGGATGGGAGGTGAGGGAACAAAGCACAGCCTGCAGCTTAGCTAACAGGTACAGCTGTTCATTTGCGTTCATAATAATAATACCACCACCACTGAAAACGATAACAACAAAGTGGAAAGAAGAGGAAGTTTGGCGATAGGAAAAAAAATTAACTAAAATGTGTAGGAATCAGCTGCCTTCCTGTTCAGTACAAGAGAAACTTTTGCTGTGGGTGGGTGGTTCTGACCAAGATTTTCTCATCTTCCATCATAGTTTCTGACCAAGGTATCGTTTCTCAACTTTGAATCGAATCGATGGCTCCCCTCCTCCACACCTGTCAGGAACACTGTTACATGAGCGTGACATGCTTTACTTGACGGCCTTCGTGTACGTGATACTACGTGATGGCTACGTAACCGATACGCACACTTTCGTCATACGCCGCGACCTGCTGGCAAGACAGGAAATGGAGAGAAAAGCTGGCATCCCGAGGTCTGCGAGGGCAGCTGCCGGTGTCTGTGGAGCGAACACAATCGATATTTACCAGCGCCACGTAGTTCCCTCCGCTCCACTTCAAAAGCCGTCTGTCTGAACTGTTCCTGGGAATGGCCGGGTGGCTGGGGGAGGAGAGAGACTCGGAGGTACAGGCATCTCCACACAGATAATGGCCGCACTTCACGCAAAGAATCCCCCCGCCAAGGTTATCGCTCCCTTGGCCTTTTACACACTTACTGCAAAGTCATCATGAAGGTGAAGGACGAACGCAGCACCTGTTCCACATTCTGGAGAAGGAGAGCACCCAACATGGCGGTTCATGGTTACGTCCCTTGAAGGAAAAAAAAAAGAACCGGAAGTAACATTCTTTGATTCGTAAAACATTTACGCGATTATTTTTTAAAATATTGTTTTATTTAGGAAAAATACTTTCGCAGCCTCTGAGCAGTAAAAATGTTTACTAGTCAAACAGTAAATATTTTCTGAAAGATCATGGAGATAAATCGATACAGACATTGCAGGTAAGCTCTGCTTCTGGGCTTAAATATTTAATGTATTCTCTCACTTTAGTTGCGTTTGTGTTTGTTTGTTTGTTTGTTTGCTTGCTTGCTTGCTTGTTTGTTTGTTTGTTTGTAGGGGACATTATTTTACTTTCTCCTATATGCGTCGCTCTGCTGACCAGAAAACCACACATGAATCGGATGAAAATGTAAGCAGCTTCCTTCCGGCAGTTCGTTCGCGTGGAACTAGACTACCAAGCTCCAGTTCTACAGAAAAGTTTTTTTTCTTACTGTCTTCCTACTTCTGTTCTCTGAAGTAGGAGTAGTCTAAAATACAGTTCTTTGGTCTATGCTCAGTGTCCCGCTGGTGTACTTTATTAATAACCTGCTTTCAGTGGTGGGGAATCAGTCCCAATGGTCCTTCGTCCTCCTGTAGATAATATGAAAGGTGGTGGAGTCTTCCTCTCTCTCTCTCTCTGTCACTCTCTCTTTTTTCTTTTCTCTCTACACGGAGAAATGGAGACTCACAGTTTATATTTTCTTTATTCACTGTTAAAATATACCGATGCCATATTTTCTGGGGTTTTTTTCCAGAACTTTCGCAAAATAGATTGCACGTGACTGACATACCTAGAGGTCTCTGCATTACACTGTTACTCAGCACATGGTGTTACACATAACATGCTACGATGTGGTACCATAACATACTCAGAGGTCTCTGGATTATATTGTCTTATACATTTAACATGCCAAGAGGTCTGTGCATTAACCTTTTATAACATGACAGGGCAAGCCACGAGGTGCTACATACAGTGTAAAACACAAAGATGTGCTGCACATTGTATGTCAAGAGGTTTCTATATTACATCGTGTTACATAGGACATGCCAAGATATTTCTGCATTACTTTATGGTGAAGTTAATTGTGTTTAATTTACAACTTCACGATATCCTGAAGATTTTTTATAACCTGGTAGTTCCCTAATGAAAAGTGCAAAGACTGTCCTTTCAAAGATACGGCGGTTTTGAGTGCTGAAATTCATTATTTCAAAGAAGAGAAACAAACTTTCTGTCAAAAGGCCTGTGGTGATATGCCAGCAAAATACGACAAATATCACAGCAGTGAGTGGCACTCACCCCAGTAAAACATGACTTGTTGATTTATTTCATGTGAAAATCCTTCCACCAAGTAACGACTTTGTACTGGAACAGTTTGGGGTGAAAAAGGTGGATTTATGGATTTATTTCCAATTTTAAAATCCAGGTCTCTATGAAAAACACTAATTAGTTGTATAAAATGTGCACAGTATTCATTATAAATTTGCTCATGTTTTAAAACAAATAGAGCCCTATAACTTTTTTCTCTTGGTGCCCACAGAGAGTTCAGGACTGTGAAGGGAGAGGAAACTGAAGTACCAGGAGAAAATAAAAAAACAACCTCGGCAGGTAGCCTCGTCTACAGGCGCCACATGCAGATGTGCACAGAGACGAGTTCTTCACACAAGACCTGCAGTGACAGCAAGTGAACTTAAACCTCACAGGTTTTATCTATGATAGCATTTAGACATCCATTGCATTAAATTAAGTCAGTCCAAGGGTACAAAGCGCATATCTTACTCTCAAACAAAAATACAGAGCAGATCTCACGTGGACCAAAGAGGACAGGTAAGCAGCTTCCAGTGACATATGAGAGGATTGATTTCCTGGCTATAAGTTCACACCTGGTAACTATGGTTACTACCCCTCTCCTTTGGACACCAAATAGTCTTTGTCTCCCCTACAAGAGAGCTGGAATGAAACACTATTGGTTACCTGACCAGATTTTTTTTTGTCTGTAGTCGCGACTACACCACGTGACAAGTGTACTCTCCACATCAAAGAAATAGGGCGTTGACAAGAAGAATGATTTTATTGTCTTGCATCTCAGGCAAGCCCTGGGCAACCTTTTTTTTTCGTGCTGTAAGAATTTTTTTCCCTTTCTGTGTGTGCGAGGTCCACAGGCTCTAGCTATTGATCGGAGTGAGAGACTAATTTTCATCCGGTCCTAACCTCCACCACAAAGAATCGCTTATCGAAGACAATAAGACAAGTAGGGAATCTATGTTTTTTGCTGAAATGTAAAGTAGTACTCATGTACTTAAGGTAAGGAGTCATCTTAAGAGATCTGCAGATATCATGTAAAGAAATCTCAAATTTAACTGGTTGATACCCAAGGTGAATATTTTGCGCATTGAAATTTTCGCTTAGCTATCCTCTTAGCTAGTCTTTAATATCCCGTAGGCAGACGCACGCATACACACACTCACACACACACTCACACGCACACTCATACACACAAGCACGCGGACGGGTAGGCAGGCACACCGACATTTAATGCTCCACCAAAGTTCTTATCGCGGGTCTGTGATGGATGTTGTAGTTTCAGTGCCACAGACGAAGGTTGGCTGATTTTTCAGTCTCGTGTTGACGCCAATCAATAACACTACAGACATCAAACCTCAGACATTCCGGCTTCTTCGCAGCATCCTGCTTGGCGACAGTGATGGTACCTGGCAGACATTTGTGACCAAATTAAAGTAACCCTTGAGAAGCGAATCAAAGACTTTCTGACTAAAGGAAAGTAACCATTGAGCGACAAAGTAAAGACCTTCTGACCAAAGTAAATTAACTCTTGAGAACTAACTTACAGACCTTCTGACCAAAGTATCACGAGAGTCGACTTAAAGACTTTAGTGATAAAAGTAAAGTATCACTTGTGAGAAAACTTTTAAAGACTTGTGAGACCAAAGTTCCTTTGCGATCCAGAGAGAAAGAGAAAAATGCAAAACCATTCATTGCTTGATGCTTTGGCCTTACAGACCCTGTGATAACCCTAAATATTCCCTTGTTGGTTTTTCATCCTTCCCCTCCAGTTCTTTTGTGTAACTCCAACTAGTGGTACGTAGTAGCAGGGAGGAACAGTATTAACCCCATGCCGACAATGTTGTGGTTTGAGACCCTCTTTTGCTTTTTAATTGATGTGGTGGATGGTGACAAGGAACCATAAACAAAGGAAGATACGTTTTAAAGATAAGAGAAGCAGGACGAGAGATAATAGAGAGGAAACGAGCTCAGTTTGCCACCTACAGGTGAATATGATCAAAAAGCGGACCGCAGACAAGGTAGGTCTGTACCCACCCGCTGGAACCTTCTCACCGAAAAAGCTCTTGCCTTCACCAGAGGAATGACTATTCCCTACAGTCTTCCTGAGTAAACCAGTTAGTGAAAAATTCTCTTCTATGTTCATTCCACATTCACGACACAATAAATAGCTGCTAGCATCCCTGTGGCAATAATGCCGCCTCCGGATATAAACTGAGCCTCCACTTGGCAATAGCGTGTCCGAGGGATATAAAGGCTGGCATCGACTCCTTGCACTTCTAGAAGTTGTGTAGAAATTCTGTGCACTTTCCCTCTTTAAGACCAAGTTTTATTATCTCCCCTGTTTCAATTTTGTTTGCGTCAACTCGCATTCAAAGAGGGGTAAAAGGAGAGAGAGGGGGGTAATTTAGCCACGTGACCGGAAGCCATGCCACGCGTCACTTACGGAAGGAATCAAATGGTGGAGATTTCCGGTTCTCTTGTTTTGAGTTGTTATCTTGATGACTGTAGACGATATTTTAAGAACTGATAATCGTGATGATAATGAGGGCGCTGATGAGAGAGAGAAAGGGGATGAAATAGAAAAAGAGAGGATATCAAGGGTCAAGGGTTTACACAAGAACGAGTTAGCGTAGTCTGTGTGTGTGTGTGTGTTGGGGGAGGGGTTGGTGCATGCGTGTGTGCGTGAGAGACAGAAATCGTGTATACCAAAATCGTGTATACAAAGACGAATAGTGTGAAGCCTCTGGGCCCATTCAAAAGTATTATCATACAACATACTACAGGGAAGATATATAAATATATATATACAACAATATAACAATAGATGAAGACTATCTAGCGTAGAGTACAATTTTTTTACCAGCCTCCCACAAAAGTGGCAGACTACTACACTAGGCGCGATGCGCTTCCACAAACAATTAAGCACTTGCAGCACGTGCACTGTTATGACGCTGTGCATCCCCCGCGTGCTGCATGCACGAGGCTTTCTGGCTCGCCCTCTCCTTCAACCCCCACCACCACCCCTCAAACAGCAAACATCCAGCATCTGCATATGTTCAGACCTGAGTGCAAAACTGTTCACTTGGACAGACTCGGGACAACGCAGTGCGTGCTACGGTTGTGAAATGTAAACCTCCAATATTCTATGTCCAACCAAACTTCTATTTTCCATAATTGTGGTTTCAGAATGAAAGTTAATAACTGTCTTTCTTGACATAATATACATACATGTATTTCTACAATCCTGTTATCAAAAATCACCTGGCAGATGAGGATAAAGGACATGTCGAATATACATAACATATCACTATCTCAAAATATCCAAAAATAGAGTTTTGTCATTTTCACGGGACTGTCATGTCTTCACATCCAGAATGTTGGTGTACGATGTTGTGGTATACATCCTGAAATGTACTGTAGCCTCGGCATCCCTAGTAGTAAAATCACATCCTTTTCGTTGGCTAGGAGACGACCTCTGCCCCGATAACGGCTATAACAGTTTTTCTAGAAAAGAGTTCATGCCTGATTGACTCTGTGGAGGATTTAAGTCACACGATGGGTGTGCGAGCATTTGAGCCCCTTACCAAGGTATCAAGCTGTTGGACCTATTTAACATTTACCCCTCGGGATGGTCCAACTATCTGAGAGTAATTATTACTTTCTGCCAAACAACTTTGCAACAAAATCTGAAGAAATATTTTTTTGTGTATATTTTCATCTTTGTAAAACGAGTTTTTAGCACACAAACTTTGTATGGTTTTTGTCACGTGACAAGGCTAGCTTAGTGTCACCAGTCTTACTAGTTGTTATTACTATCGTTGTTGTTTTAATGTGTGAAAAGACAAACTTCTAACCGTCATAAAACTTCGACATGTTACTCAAACAGAAATTATTGTTAATTATTATTATTGAAATATCTAGTTTCCGATGAACCCGATTTAATCCCGAGATCACTGACTTTGCGAATTAATTAATGTGGTCTGTTACTGGGCTCTGTGTCTGTCTTGTTTCTGAACTGCACGTGAGCCTGGCGTCCCTTTCCGTAGCAGACGACCGTCTAGCTCCTCGGGCCGAGCGCGCGACCGCCTCAAACTCTCACTGCGTCTGCTGCGCAGTAAAGTGCAGTTAACAGCCAGCTACCCTGTCGAGGGCAGCACAACAAAGATGCTGCTGCTTCAATGCTGTCAGTGCTGCAAGTGCTAGTCCATGGTGTGCAGGTTGATTATTTTCCTCCTTTTTCGTCTGCTACCATATTCTTCTCTTTCGCTAAACGATTGTCTCTGCAGCGAAGGTTGACGAGAGTGATCTCCCGGTGTCGTCTGCTTTGACCGAACGTGCTGTCACCGAGAACAGTCAAGATCAAATTGTTTGGAATTTTTTTGTTTTAACTTTCGTCTGTACAGTGTTTGGGTCGCAGATAAGCTGTGCTCCACACTTGAAAGGTAACAGTAAGTTTAAATTTCTACACCTCGAGTCATTCACACAAAGAATGTTTTCATTTCTGATCAATCTTTTCGTCGAGTTTTCATTTTGTGGAAATATCACATCGGAAATTTCACTGAAGAGACTGAATTTTTTTTATTAAAAAAAAAGCTTTTGGAGGTCAACAATTACTGAAGACTTACGACAGGCTGGTTTTGAAGAATGTTTTGCTGGACAGCTGTTTAATGCCACCCAAACCCTCTAGTTGCAGCGATAGCGTGCAATGAACTGATAATCTATCGCCAGCCCTCGCTAAAGGGCAGTGGGTGACCCAAGCTGTCAAACAGCTGGTTGTGTGCAAGTCGCTGTGTTGCTGTAGATGTCACCCGAGGGTTTGCTCGTTCCTTGCTTCAGTTGAGCAAGACAGGGCTCGAGGCTGTTGCACGCCTGCGTGTTCGACTCGGGGCTTTATTGATCATCCTGACCGAGCGAGCGGTGCACGAGAAAATGCGGGAGGCGTTGAGCTGTGTCGATGGTGCCACGCGCAAAAGTCGACGATACGTTCATCTGTCCTGATTACGTGGTTCACGTCGTAGGAATAACCTGAAGCCTCGTGGACGAGGGCTTTGATCACGGGAAGTCCCATGCTAGACGGTGGAGTAACGTGAAGCCCATCGGACAAAGACTACGCGATCCGTACGTAGTTTTTACGGTGCAATTACGTGGAGCCTTTGACAAGGGCTAACCTGTCTCTACCACCTAGCTGACCTCTCGTAACGTGGAGTGTAGAGTACAAGGATTACGTGATCTGTACGTCTTTTTCGGTTGGGATTGAGATACTGGAAAACACACCACGACAGTTACAGGAACATAATGATCCGGATCGACTAATCATGAAAACCATGAATAACCGTAAAAGGTGAGTCGCTTTATTTCCGCTTTATGAGTGTTGTGACGTGGTGCCGTGAAGACTCGCGTGCATTATTGATTTTACCTTCTGGGTATTCTTGTCTTTATGGTGCAATCATCGACCTCCTATTACTGGAGCGGCTTTGCAGGACACCTACTTCCTGTGTCTCTTTGTCTGATAGCTATAGCTACTCGAGATGTAATGGTAGCTGTAGAGGATGGAATGGCGGTAGCCGCAGATGTAATGGTAACAGAAATAGTTATATATTTTTTTAAAAAGTAGGAGCTTGGTTGGTCTGCATGAAATTGCATACAGGTGCAAGAGATAGTAGAAGTAAACTAATAGGACTTGAAGGTCCAAGAACAATGGCCAAAGTACCAGTGAGAGCTGTATAGAATATTTACACCTAGTGGTATAGAACAATAACAGGAGCAAAGAAACTACAACCTGCAGTAACTAAGTTACAGGTTCAGTAAGGAAAGGTATACAGATTTCAATAAATTTTTAAGATTAGTTTAGGACAGTAAAACAATGAACATCAGACCTTTCAAAAAAAAATTATTGTGAAAGTTAAGACAATAACAGTAGTGAAAGTACTAATGTTTATTAGAAGAGAGAACTTCGAAGATAACAGGTAGAATATTCATCATACCGATGCTAATCTTAGTTAAAGTGCTAATACAATTTTTGTAGTGTAGAGGAGAGGCATTGACCTGCGTGTCAATAGCAACCCTTTCTGAACTGCGGCGCCATTTTCCTGCCTCCAAGGTATTAGATCATCCGCGAAATAAATTACCTTCTTCAGAAATGTTTTTCTCGGTGCGCCGGGCAAAGGTCACCGTCTAGGCAAGAACATAACTTCCATTTCCTCAAACCGCGGGTAAGACAAGTAAATCTTTTTTAATCTGTTCAAGGATACCAACACGACAAATTTGTGTAATAGTTTCTATTTTTGTAACATCGTTTGGCGTTGGAACACTCGAACTAAACTTTTTTTTTTTCATTTTGCATTTGAACTGAGAGGAAATCGTTTTCGCATTCTCTGTCTCGAGGGTAGGGAGACATTAACTCTGGAGTCCAAATGGTTTGCAATATTCCGGAATAGCTCCTCGTCTGTCATTGAATCACATCCTTGAATTTGTCAGGAAGCTTTCAGTTTGATCGAGTACAGACATTCTCGGTGGACGATGTGAGCATGCTGGGAAACATAAATCTTTAGATCATGTCACGTGATGTGCGTTTCCTATGGAGAAAAACGAAGTAGACAGCGAGTGTAATAAGAGTATTGATGTGAATAGGTGTAGACTAAAATGTCATGGGTCTGGATTGATGGGGAACTTACAATGTAAAATAAAATTCATTGTGTGTTCGTTGACCTGACAATAACATTCATACTTCTTTCTTTTTCTTTTTTTCTTTTTAGATTCTTGCTTGGCTTTCAACATTTTATTTTTCCCTCTGAGTATGTGCGTCTGTTCGCTGGTGTGACTGATTATCTAACACAGAGCATTCGTGTGGAGACTCATTTTCTTTATTGAAAAAAACTTCCCACAATAATCTGTTCTTCTTGTCTCTTATTTCAAAATTATTTCACCATAAATTGGTGATTTTATTGTAGGGTCGGAGGGGTGATAAAATGATAAAATCCTGCAGCATTTATAGCTTTTAATGTTGCCATTAGTTACTTCTGGTTTAAGACCACCCTTCACGAATGAATGGGCAGACCATGTTCTCTTGGTTCTTCGTGATTTGACCAAGGCTTGAATCCAGTGTTAATGCGGACCTCCTTTCACTAGTGTTGCCATGGGAATTCGGTGCCCAGTAGTCTTTCTCAAGTAAAAATGTCACCAAACAAGCACCACTAACCCTGAGCAAACATTGCCATCGCACTACAAACATTAGCTGCAGCTACTTAACGAGGGTTAGTCAAGTTTACTTAACGAGGGTTAGTCAAGTCTACTTAACAAGGGTTAGTCAAGTCTACTTAACGAGGGTTAGTCAAGTTTACTTAACGAGGGTTAGTCAAGTCTAGGGACAGCTACATCACACTTTACTGTGAAGAGAACAGGAACAAAGCTTGTCTCCATGCTGCCCCTACCCGCTGCATTATCATTGGGTAACAGGCGTAGACATCTAAGAGGGAGGTAGGGCTGGGAAGTGACCTTTCAACCTCACACGTATGCCGTTTTAACTAGGTGGGATGGGTGAACAAAGAGATGAAGGCAGAGGTAAGATGCTGCTGGAGATTTACCGAGCGGTGCACGGTGTGTGTGTTTGAAAGTGAAGTTGGCTGGGAGGTAAGGCTTGTGTATACAGTACCTGCACAATCCCATTTTCTTTAAATGTTTGCCAGTCCCCCCCCCACCCTCCCATCTGACTGGTCTGACCTCAGTATAAGACACATTTTTTATAACCCTTTTCCTTTGTCCAGGAATGCACCGAAATAACTTGTTCCATTCATTGGCTGCGCAATCATATTCACAAAGAAGCAGTCTCTTGGAACTGCGCTAAGGTTGCCATTTCAAAATTAAATTGCACTCTGCTGACCTTTAAGTGAGGAGCAGACCTCAAACTTTGGAATGTCAAAGGTCAAAACCTCTCTGCCCAGCAGAGTATGGGTCACACCGATCACAGAGTATACTGGAAATAGCCTGGCCTGCACTTTGTTATTTCGCGGTATGTTTGTCTCTTCACATTGTCATGCTTCTGTCATCAATGTCAAGGTCGACAGTAAGTTTCTGTCTCAGGGTTCTCAAGGCTGGCAGCCATGTTGTGTCCTGGCATTGGAAGTTCAGCAGTTTGTCTTGAGGTTCTGTAATAAATGAGGGACATACAAGAAGAACAGTCGAAGTACCCCGGGTGTACAACAAAGTAAACGGCAATCTTAGAAAAACAAGAATTGTTATGGAAATATATATTTGTTATGGAAACGTTTATTTGTTGTTCATAGCAGCAGAAGTGTTTCAGTCCCACACACTCTGAGAACTGCTGTGGTCAAAACTTCATTGTAGACAAAGCAGAAGAATTCCTCTTAAAGTTAAATATGCAGCCATTGTGCAGTTTAACCACAGCCAAGTCGACTAACGGCTACTCTATGTATGTATCACAGCTCGAGACAAAAACCTGTTTGTCTACCTATGCACCTGCCTGACACCTGTCCTCAACCTGATCGCAAGTACATGAGGCATTTCTTCTTTAACACCCCGTCCACCTTCCTCTTCTACCCGGGTTTGTGTTCCCGTCTTGAGCTGACATTACAACCTCGTCCTTCGAATACCCCCGCCCCCCCAGACCACCACCACCACCACCACCACCACCCTGCCTCCCAGCCTCCCTTTGAGCGGTTCTTTGACAAACGCTTATGAAGCACTTTTTCTACTTTAGTTCCTCCTTCCTCCATCTCGCTTTATTTCTTTTTTTTTTCCCCATCCAGACCGAGTGGGTGAGATCAATGGTTTTTTTCAGCTGAGAGACAGTGTGACCTTCCGCGAGGGGAGTGACAGAGTTCACATCTCGAGGTCGAACTGTGCGCGCCGTCTGACTCCCTGCGGCGAAGAGTGCGGGGTGTGTGTGTGTTGCCGCACATCAACAGAAAATTACTGGCCTGACTTCTCAGTCCTTTCAAAGCCACTGAAGCACAGTCTCCAGTCATCTGCACATGAATACACAGACAGGTAGAACATCAGGTGTTTGTAGACCAAACATACAGGTAAATATGCGGAAACAAATAGATACTGTCAACGACAGAACTAGTTCTCTTATCTTCAGACAATGAGGAACATGCATTTTTGTTTGTTTGTTTGTTATTTTATTTTTATTTTTTTTTTGCCTGGAGGGGTGGAGGAGTAATTACTTTTGACAGCATTCATGTCCACTGAGGCACAAACCGTGAATACCACTCAAGTTTTCAGTGTCAGGAAAAACTCATTTATTCACGAGGGCGCCAGTGTCATAGTACTACAAGCTTGTCATTACCTGGCTAGAATTATTCTTACTAAACTATGTAGACTGGCTTGTGTACTGACTATCGGACGAACTTAACAGCCAAGGAACAAGTTTGCAAGAACAAGGTCTTGTAGAAAAGGGTGGAGGGGGAAGGGGTAGGTCTAATAAGCTCACACACTGTCGCACAGTTAATGCCTTGTCGCCATTGCAATGAGCTCCCTGTCTTTTTCTCAAAATTAATTATTGTGTGTGCTAAAAATGCATTATCTTGTATTTCTTGTTTATTTTACTGACATTCCTTCAGGATCCAGAAAATGGTCTTTCTTTGCACTGATCGATAAAAATAATTTATCCACAATCTTTCAATCATCGGCTTGCATCGTGTATCAAATGGTGAACTATAATCTTCATCTACCATATTTCATGAGTAGTCTGTCGATGATGTCAGCGAGTCAACGGTTATACTGGACACCGCCAGCGAAGACTGTTGTGCTGGACTGGAGTGGCAAAGGTAAAGAAACCTCGCAGCCAGGGGCGGAGGAAGCAGACATGACTGTCACATGTCTGTCTACTGTGGGCAAGCATTTGAACACAGATCGAACTCCATTAGCCTCGGGCTGCAGACGACAAGTTAATGCAAACAGGATCCCATAGCAGCCATGATGGCTCGCAGACAAGCCGCGTGCCCGCCACCTTTGTTGTCCAACAATTGTCCACAGCTTTCTGTTTATTCATGGAGGATTTTTGTGCAGCAGTGATACATTACTCGCAGCTAATGAAAACCTCTGACAAAATATTTTACACTCATCAGACCTTAGTGCTCAATAAAGAATACAAATGTAATATTATGGGTTTAAAAAAATTTCATATTTAAAAAAATAACCATGGCTAGCGAGGGCTGTCTGTAGGATACACAGCTCACAGGTGAGCAGAAAGTCACCCCTCGGTTGTTGGGCTGTGGAGAGAAAGATCATCATTTTCCTGCACCCTGTGGCATTGCCATCCTGTCTAATTCATCCTTAAGATTCGGCGAACCCGATATTTCCTCCAACACCAAACAGCACTCGCTCTTGCATTTACCTGAGCTCACAGAACACCTGCTGCCTGGGGCGTCCCTCTGATGTAAGAGGCTCGGTGGGTCTGATTTCACACAAGTTTGAGTGCACAATCTTCTAACTTTGATGGAAATCAGCCAAAATTTGTTAGGATTTTTGTCAGTTCGTGACTTTTATCATTTAAAATTCAACAAGGTATAAGGACATAGAGTTTTATCTTCTAAACTTTGTGGTTGGGCGGAGATATTAAAGCTTTTTTTGTACTTAATTATTCATGACTTCGCAGATTTTCTGAAAGGTCTCTTAGCAACAGGCCCAAAAATAATCGAAAGACACTTTTTTTAATGTTCATACATAAAAATGCAAATCTCACAGAAACAGTGATTTCTTACACTGACTTCTCCACTCTGACATTTACATTCTTCCTGTCATTTCTTTCATGTGCTGTCCGTCGACCCTGGTGGACAAGTTTAGAAAAGACAGTGCCCAGAGTTAGTTTCTCCTGATTTTCCAAAAATAGTCTTTCTCAAATTAATTGCATCGAGTGCACTCTCTGTCGGACATGTATTATTTGTCAATAAAACCGATCTCAGTAACATAACTCCTGCCACATGAAGCTGTGGGCTGTAGAATGCTACAATAAATTAATAAATCACATGGACGAGAAAAGATTGGCTGAAGTGATGAAGCTCACGTGCAAGAAGGTTTGAAGGGTAAAACAAATGTCGCACTTGCCTGTCACTGAAACATTGGAATTGTGAGCCACTCACTAGTGGTCAGTGTCTCTGCACACGACACTGTACAGAGAAAACCTGTTTGTGGGTTGGGAGAGGACACGGGAGGGAAATGGGTGTGTGAAGATGGCTGCCACCCAGACACGTTCATTGTTCTCCTGAATATTATTATGGGCATGGTTTACTGCTTTCATTCCCAGATAATTGCATCCTCCGCCCTTAGTTGATTAGAGCCTCATACACAACTCGGTTATAAAACACAAATACAAATGTGTTCTTTGTCTGCTGTACCTGATCAGCTAGTAGCAGACATACACATTTCATTCCATCTTTCCCACGTACTACCCTAAACTTATCTGATATACCCCACTGTCCGTAGCTGTCTGTAGTTCATGTTGTATGTAAGACTATAGTAGTATAGTATGTCTAGGCTTGCCCTTCTGTGAATATCTAACAATAACATGGCTTAATTTAATATCATGTAAAGCAACACAACTTTTTAGAATATTTTGTAAGCCGCCATTGCAATTGTTACCATGGATTCTTTTCACCGCCAATCGTAGCAAATTATTTGGCTAAACATGTCACTGCTCTCCTTGGAGAACCTGAAGTACCTGAGCTACCGGAAGTGGATCGATCTAGCAATAACCCATTGTTGATTAAAGCCCTTGTGGGTCATAAATGAAGTGTTCAATTAGGAGCGGGTGCTCAGATGAAATACTTCATTTGAACTACTCCCAGGTAAAGCATGATTTAGCATGTCTGTTTTTGTCCCACCAATCCAGTCACCACAAACTGAATCCACTTCCTTCTGCGCGCACTGCGCACCTTTCACTTCCATGTGTCTCGGAACAGAAACACACTTACCTGTACATTTCTTTTGGGTTTTGCAATCGTTGTATCGAAATCATCACAAAACACTTGAATCCTGATGCAAAGAGCAGAAACGAGTTAGAGCAGATATGGAGGCAA
>SRHC01000335.1:80980-99052 GCA_004794325.1 Pomacea maculata | reverse complement strand
GGGGGTAAGGTCAGTTGGCGTCCGGTAGGGAGGCGTTTGTGTTTTTTTGTTTTTTGGGAGGTTCGTTTTTTTTATTTTGTTTTCATTAAATATATATTTGTAGCGTCGTTTCGTGTGCGTGTTGGTTTGTTCAGCGCTGGGAGCGGCTGGATACGTCGCTACACGCGACAATGACAATGAGTTTCTATGTTGCTGATAGGTAAACATCGATTTACAATATGATTTAAAACCGGTGTTTCATCGACCTCTTTCTTGTTTTGTCCGTAAAACGTGTTTGAAATTGTTGTGGTCAAGTTGATTTTAGTTTTTGTTTGGAAGCTTGGTGCTGAGCATTGGGTGTATCAGCAACAAATGAAAGTTTTGCTGAAGAAAGCTACGATGCCATCGCCTGTGTACTCTGTTTTAAACAAGCCCGGTGTGCGTTTGTCGTCACGTGCTTGGGAAACGTGAAGGACAGGCAGAGGGGTCACGGGGTTTGTGGTTTGCTTTTCTGTGCACAAAGTTTTGGGGATGTTTGTCGTATGCTTGCCCCACGAAACCACCACGTACATTAAAAAAAAAAAACAACTGTTGTTGCAATTCGGGACGGACGGCATGTTTGAAGCGAGGTGAAGCCAAAGTCATGTACAGCGGTCTACGTACTTGTCACGCAGTCGTAGTAAAACTGAAGTATTAAATCAAAATCAAAATCAACACAAACTTTATTGTCTGTCGAGGATACCCAGGACAGAAATTTTTCTTCGCTCACAAGGGCAGGCATACATACTCATACAGACATGTAACACACAGGAGTAAAGATACAAGCATTCTAAGTTTGCAGTACTTGTAGACCAAATAGCCTCGCATAAAAGGTGCTGGTGCGAGATACGTAAATGTTTTTGGAAATGGGCGACATCTTGCTCGGGCATGTGAAGAATACACTGGACCAGGCCTAACAACGTTGTGTCTTTTACGGCGACTGAAAAGTCGTTTTGACTCGTATATGGTTCTAAACTGTAGGAGGGGAGTTTTTTAAGTCGCATAACTGCGAAGATTTGGGAGTTGGTCTTCTTTTGTCTTTTCCAATCGCACTCCCATATTTTTGTTTATTTGAACACCGACGACGTTTTGTAAGTACGCGGTTATCTCGCGAGATTTTACCCAAAACTCGACGAGTGGCTTTTGTTAAATGGGTTGACGACGCGACCGCGCGTGAGGAGCAGTTTTCGTGTCCGTGAAATACAGTTTGCCGTACAAAATATATAAAAACATGTAAAAAATAATGCTTAGCTATGTTGATAGACTCTTACAGCTATTTTTGTTTTATGCTAAAAGGACTAAATTCATTTAAAACAAAATAATTAAAACTAGAACTGCTTCACTACTTGAAACCGCATTTTCATACCGCGAAAAAATGTGTCCTAGTCCATTTTTAATAGCATTCATACAATCAGTTGTGACCTCCACGACAAAACTGTATTTGATTCTTGCAAGAAACTCACGGCAAGAAAGATAAATTTATTCGAATAACCTACATTTTTTGTGTTGCTTTCATCTAATCTTTCAAATAAAAAATAAATCTGCAGTATTTTCAAGAACTTTATTCTTACTTTATAGTTTTAGAAAGTTTTTTTAATGAGTGTTTTATTAATTTAGACATTAAAAACCAAATAAAGAGAATTTCTGTAATATTTTTTTTCTCCAGTTTTAGAAGATAGGAAATGACTACGTTACAGCGGCAGGAGATTAAAACTCACAGTCAGGTAGAGGGTAGGAACTATACTAGTAATAAATAGTCAGCTACTTCCTCATATAGTTGACTATTACCCTTTCTCGGGGATACTCAAACCCGTATAAATGCAGCAACTTAAAGGCTTTGCTATTGAGTTAAAACAGAAAACACTTACAGTCCAATCTTGACTAAATAATAATAAGTAGCTTAGCACATGTAATAATTCATTGTATTATTAATAATTCGTTCAATCTCAGCTCAGCAGATGTCAGCTCGTGTAGTTGGTGGCACAGCAGACGCAGGACGTCTAGAGATATTGTACGATGGAACTTGGGGCACAGTGTGTGGCTTTGGATTTGGACAGGAAGACGCCTTGGTAGCCTGCAGGATGCTGGGATTTAACAGGTATGGAATGTTACCCATTACGATTTAAAAGCTATTGTCCCATTTTTCTCCAAAGAACATGTTTGTTTAAGATAAGATAGATAAGATAAGATAAGATAAGATAAGATAAGATAAGATAAGATAAGATAAGATAAGATAAGATAAGATAAGATAACTTTATTGTCCAGCAAAGGAGATGTGTCTTCCAGCATGCAAGCAGTCAGAGAGAAAATCAAAAACATCAACAATAACATCAGCAATGGCAGAAGTGAGCACACACACACACACGCCCGCATAAAAAGGACAATACACCAGTTTCCATGACTACATAATATCAGTGATAACAGAGATGGGATTACGTCATCTCCCTTGTGTGTAACACGTCAGGTTCGGTCTACTAGTCACTTATAGTTTTTTGTTTGTTGACAGCAGAGATGGCCGATGGGATGAATGACCTTCTATAAACGTTCTTTTTCGCAAGAGGGACTCTCAATCTCCGTCCTGAGGGCATAGGCTCGAAGCGGGGGTTGAGTGGATGGGTGGGGTCAAGCATGATTTGTTTTGCTTTCCGGACAAGAGCTGAATCGTACAGGTGGGAAAGGGTCAGCTGTTGTGAGCCTACGATTTTGCTGGCTGTGTTTATGACGCGCCTCAGTTTGTTCTTGTTTGTCACGCTTGTCTGGCCATACCAAGAGACAATGTTGAATGTAATTATGCTTTCTACCAGTGCACGATAGACATCTCCCAAAATGTGTTCGCTTACGTTAAAACTGCGAAGCTTCCTGATCAGATACAACCGTTGTTGTGCCTTCTTATGCACTGTCCCTACAGTTCAGTGAAATTCAAACTATTGTCTATTACTGTTCCAAGATATTTGAATGTTGTCACCCTTTCAACCTCTTCATTTCCGATTACTAATGGAGTGGACATTTCTTTTCCTTTCCTCTGATCTATAACTAGTTCTTTCGTTTTTCCAACATTTAGTTCTAAGTAGCTACTTTTGAACCACTCGCAAAGGGCCTGGACTTGTGTGGTATAGTGGGCCAAAGATTTCTCATCTCTCAGGAGACCAATCAGAGCCATGTAAGCTGCATATTTAACTAAACAAAGAATTCCGTTATTTATTTGCATCTCATTGGTGTATACAGAGAATAATACTGGGGATAGAACACACCCTTGTGGCACTCCTGTATTCAATATCAGTTCACTGGATAGGTGCCCTTTAACATTTACCCTCTGTGGTCTGTTACTCAAAAACTGATGAATCCAGCGAATTAGTGAATGACTAACTTCTAGGTCTACTAGGCGTTGAATGAGAATGTGTGTCTGCAATGTGTTGAATGCTGAAGAGAAATCCACAAAAAGTACTCTGATGGACGTTCCTGCTTTGTCTAGGTGGTTTGAAACTGTGTCTAAGACTGTTAATGTGGAGTCTTCCACTCCTCTCTTAGCCCTGTACGCAAACTGCATGGGGTCTAGACGCTCAGAAACAGCCGCTACAAGTTTGTTGCATATTATCCTTTCAAAACACTTGGCTATGACTGGTGTCAGCGCAACAGGTCTAAAATCTTTGTTTTCCTTAGCATCGGGTTTTTTGGGGATGGGTACAATGGTAGAGGATCGCCAGACGCGGGGTACAAAAGGGATGTTTAGAAACAGGCTAAAGAGCCGGGTGAGCATGGGTGCGAGTTGTTGGGAACAAGTTTTTAGAACTGATCCCCCTCAGTCGGTCAGGCCCCGGGGCCTTGTTTGGCTTTAAACGCCTTAGACACCTCTCCACCTCCTGCTCACCCACCTCTAAAGGCGCTGCATCTGTGGTCAACTTAGAACATATATTTTCACATTCTGAGCTGGAGTCTCCCACGTCAAATCGTGCATAAAATCTATTGAGTTCCTCAGACAGCTCCTTTGGGTTGTCACTTTTAGTAAGAGAAGTATTCTTTTGATGAATTTGCGACTAAATGAGAGTACAGTGGTACCTCGACATACGAGTGCCCTAAGATACGAGTGTTTTGAGATACGAGCCGCCGAGAGAGCGATATTTTGCTTCGAGATGAGAGCAAGATTTGAGATACGAGGAATCGCACACTACACCGCTGCACACGACCCCAACATGCGGGGCGGATAATAGAGAGTTTGAGACTCAGCGCTGGAGCGACGCGTACGGGGACGGCAACGTGTAGCGTCACGGGAACTTGCGTGTGACGTCATCACTTCTGCCACAGCCAGCCGTACAGCTACACGGCGCGACGGGTAGATTGGAGTCTAGCGGTTGTGACCAGAACGTGTAAATTGTTGGCTTTATTTCAGCTTTTTTTGCAAGGATAGTCAATATAATTTCAGCTGTTTATAATATTTAAATCTTCTGCAATCATACTTTATGCTGGAAATCAAACTAAGCTGCTTGTTTATGAAGTTAAAGCAGTGAAAAACGACCATGCCTGCAATCGCTGGTTTATGTCTATTCAATCGTATGTACAAGACTTGCTCAGACACTTTTCGTGTAAAGTTATTTAATGATGAGATAAAACTGTTAAAGATAATAATTATAATTTTCTTCATCATTAGTTATCTATCCCAAAAATAACCGTTAAATATTTCTTAGTACTATTATAGAGCAATAGGAACAACTATCTATAACTCTTGAATAAATATTTCATACCATAGGCAAGTGTGTCCGGGGTGTCTATGTAGAGGAAGCACCTTTGACTTTCCGGCAGCAATGTCCCTTGGGACAGACGGGAGCACTGGTCCTCACATGGCAATCAACTCTCACAGCTGGCTCCAGGTCCTTAACCTGGCTACACCCCGGTAACCGCTTCTGCTGGCGGGCCAAACGCTGTGAGGGGCTGACGTGTTATTATGCACGTCAATACAAATACTTGGAGAGGAGATGGGCGCCACCAAGTTCGCCAAAGCCCAGTGAAAGGACTTATGGTAGCGAAACAGAATAGAAGCAACATGCCGGATCGGTCGAGGCCCNCGCCGTGTGATAACTCTCGGCGATACGCTCTGCTGCTTCCTTATCGTTGGGGCCTGGCGCGTATACTAAGATCACTGTGACTTGGCCAAATTCACGAGGCAGGTAATAAGGCCTAAAGGATACTGTCAGGATTTCGTTGGATGGTGTGCTGACCCGCTCATGAACTTTGAACTGAGTCGCCCATTCATATCTAACAAACATACAAAGTCCGCCACCTACCCCTTTTTCAGTTTTCTCCTGATCTCTGTCGAACCTAATAGTAGTGTAACCGGTAATGTTGATGTCAGTTTTTTCTTCCGAGAGCCAGGTTTCCGTAACACAAAACAAGTTTGTTCGCTTGTAGTCACCGTCATAGTTGATGAGAGCTGCTAATTCGTCCATCTTGTTGGAGATCGAGCGTGCGTTGAGTAATGTGATAGTTGGCAGTGGCAGCTTGCGACATCCTCGTGCTTTCAGTCTTTTCTTCACTCCGCCTCTCGAGCCTCTTTTTTTCCCCCTTCTTTGTGTTTGTGTTTGCATTTTCCTTCATGCATTCCTCCCAGTTGATGATTTTTGGGGCTGGAAGGATAGTTGCTTGTGACTGAAACTGCATCAGGAACTCGCGACTGTACTGGTATAATGGACGACCGCCGCCATATTGGCTGTAGCCGCCGGGGTCAGTCGATGGAAGCACACAAAATCCGTAGTCAAACAACACACACAGCGCCGCAAACAATATGCTGCACTTCCACTCCATCTTTACACGTATGATAGGTCACTTGTACACGAAGGTTTAAGGAGGAAACACGTAAAATTAAACAAAAACTGCTCTGCCTGCATCTGTGGGTCGCACTGACAGAGTTGCGCCCCCTAAAAAAAAAAAACGGATCAACGTCGTAAGTCGAGGACTACCTGTACTTTGTTTATTCCTTACATCTTCCTCCATGCACTTAGTTCATGTTCTTTAGAGTGCCATCAGTTTCTGAAGCTACTGATTCAAAAATTTTTATTATTTTTACCCTTTTAAGGGTACTGAGATATTTAATATATACATATATTTATACGCATTACTGTATATCATATCACACACACACATTCACTGGACAGTTTGTAACAGTAACTCCCACTACACATACACTCATCTCCTCTTTTATATGTGTGAAAGCATCTAAGCAAAATCGCGATACTTTTACCCATTAATACCTTTAATTTTAATTTGTTTTTACCTAAACTGCTTGCCAACTGGTCTATCACTCCACTTTAGCAGAATATTGCAGGCTATAATTCAAATTAGTATTTTTGTTCTCAATATTTTAATAAACCATCTTTAACCTTCATCTTTTAACTATGTACGATTTCTGTTGCTCAGGTGATAAGAGTGAGTGAGTTGGGGGGGGGGGGTCTGACTGGAAAGGCGGAACTTGAATTCAGTCAAACGTGACTGGCTGATGACACTGTGGTGTTATGTTCTGTCATACAACCAGCCTCTCAAACAAATTTTTGAGAATTATGTTCTGCAGTATGTCTTTCCTTGCTGAGTAATTTTGTATTTTGTCAGACACAGACATTAGTCACAAAAGTCACACAAGACCAGTTTGCTTTTAGTAGAATTTTATTTCTCGTTGAATTTCTTGAACAAACAGAGCAATCGAGAAATACGTTGTCATCCCAGAATCGGACAGTAGGCAGACGCACCCTGTTGTTGTTACTATTTGGCTACATCCAGCATCCAATACTCATTGGTAGCAGGTGACATTAGTCCGTTTGTATTCTGAGAAGGTCCGTCTATCTACCTTCTGGCGTGAGAACAAAATGCAAAAAATTTGGTGTAATTGTCATTCAAAGTGTGACATTTGCACTAAGTTCTAATATAAACATAACTAGTTAAGTCTTGTCAACAAATAGTTACCGATTTCTCACGATTGCAGTTTAAAAGTTTTAATGCTTAGATAGTTCAGATAATTGTTTAAAAATGTTTGACTAGAAGTAATCTTTTCTACAAAACGTTTCTAATGTCGAAATGTTCTCAGGCCGGGAGATGTTTTCTTATTAAATTAAATAGTTGAACTGTTGCACCTGTTCTGGGATTACATGGGCAACCACACAATAGAATGTGCCAGTGCCATGTACAAGACTTCAGATAGTACCAGACAATCGGCAACTAGAGGGCAGCAGCTGTACCCACCCACAGCAGACGAGATTGTATCAGTTCGCCTGCTTTTATTTCTTTTTAATTTCTTTTCTCCGATGAAGGCACATTGACACTACATTATGAGTCAGACACATGTTTTAACTAACTAGGTAAATCATACTAGTACAACATACTAGCTACTCAAATCTTAATGCATTTCTTTTATTATTCCTTTTCATACATTTTTTCCCGATAAACTTATTGATGATCGCGAAAATACGCAGAAAAAATCTTAATGTTACCTCTGTTAGGGGTATGTTTTAGTGCAGACATCTGCAAAATTAAAAGAAAAATCACTGACAAACAAAGTAAGAAAACATGTTGATGTTAGATGTCCACTATCTGTACATACTTGCACCACAACCATCATCACCTTTAAAACAAAAGTGAGAACTGTCAGGTCAGTGGCTTATCTGTGTACATGTCTAGAGGTGTTGGATGGCTGCAACATGTAACAACGGTTTCCACAGTGACTGAGGTGAGCCGCAGCGTGCAATGGTAGGTCAGCTCACTCTTGCTTACTTTCACCAGCCACCTCCTTCCTTTCCTGGCCTCCCTCCACAATCGTTTATAGTGTGTGGTCAGTCACGTGGTGTGTGGTCAGTCACATGGTTTGTGGTCAGTCACATGGTTTGTGGTCAGTCACATGGTGTGTGGTCAGTCAAATGGTTAAAACTAAAACGTTTATGAAGTTTGGGCAAAAGAGGAGGAGGTGATTGTGACTATTGATAGTTGCGGTCACATGTTGCAGACTAGAAGTCAGAGCAGTTTTCGTAGGAATTCGATCTCGTATGTTGTGTCCTTATTTCTGTGTCAACAGGTAAAGAGCATGTCTGTCACTAATACAATAGAAGGAATACTACTATAAAGTTTGCTACTAAGAAACAAAGCCTGCTTGTCTCAAACCATCCAGGAGACGATGATCTGTGTCTCTAGAGTCTGTAGTTGTGTCGCAGATAAAGAGCGAGAGGACTATGGCGGATACACAATCAAGTAAATATGGGCATGATACAGACACAGACAATAGACAGTGAGGCACATTTCAGTGTAAAACGATGCAAAACAGACCTGCTGTAAGATTGAAGATATTTGCGTGTATTCTACAAACTTATACTTGTCCCAAACGTTAAACTTTTTGTCTGTTTTAATTATTGTTGTTTTGACTCAAGTTATCATTATTTCTTTATCTTTTATGTCAAGCCTTGAAAGTAGGCGTGTTTAAAATATAAGACTACAGCGACTGGTGATACAGGTGAAAATGTTACAGACGCCGGAAGGCATACAGGTGTGACAAGAAAGTGAGTTAGGTGTAAGGTGAGGTGTTAAGCTATCGTGACAAGAGGGGACATCAGCACGTGTCACTTAACTTACTTTCATAGTACTTACTGTTAATGCACTTGGTAACAAATTCAGGGCAGCACCTTGATGTTGGATATCACGGACTGCCGACATATTTGCACTGAAAACCGAACCAAACACATCATTAGTTGAAGTCGGTGATGAAGACATTAAAGTGCTGCACGGATGAGAACTACACCCTGCCTAGAGGACTGCTTGTCTGGAACAGACTCTAAAGTGTTTTACTATTGTTGTAACAACCTTTTAGGATTCATCTTAATTAATTGTATCTTTTTATATCAGTCGTGTGGAAAGTCTCTTTCTTTCTACTAATAAACAAATTTATACAACTGTAACAAATCTTTATGATTTATATGTTTAACTTCAATGTCTATGCAGACGCTCATAGTGAAGAACTTCAGACATGCTGGCATCCATGGATGTGTGTAGCTGCCATGTTGCACAGTGACCAAGGGAGTCACATCATCCATCTCCTACAAGTAAAATGCTGGAGCTGCTGCGAGCGCAAGGTTTTCATGTTGCACCTTGTATTGTAGAAGGGCTCTGACAGCCCTGTGACAATTGTGACACAATATTATTCCTTGCACTCAATAACACCATTGACTGAGGGCAAACTCTCACCTGCTGGTCACACTGCAAGGTTTTACTCAATACTAACAGAAATTAAGGATGTCCACAAGCTGTCTTTCAAATACTTTTAGTTTCTTCTCTTTGACAGATGGAATGTCCTTGATAGCTTCAGTGGACTTATGACACATTAACATTCTACTTATTTTTAAATCGAAAATATTATTATGAAGAGTAACTTATACACCAATAACATGCGGATAATATTTGTCCCGGATGAGTGACAAAGCAAACATATTGAGTGAAAGTTGTGTGGCCTCCTAGACAATTCTCCGGATAATCGTGTTTCCTTCAAAAACCTCTTTCCGTGTTCAAGGAAAAAAAACATGGTTGTGACAAAGGATCAGGTTCCCTGTTTGATGTATCTTTCTTATTTCTCAGTTCACTGCCCGCTGCAAGCGAGGCTCTGGATTTCTCGCGGTCTTCACTGTAGGGAGGATGTTTGACATGAAGCTGGCCACAATGGCTAACACCACATTCTTGTGGCATCTTCGTGTTTTAGCGACACCAGTCTTTTACACCAGACATCAGCAGCGATAGCAATCAGTGTCCTTCACATCACTCTCCTGCTTCTAAGGTCCTCCACCACTGCGCATGCGTGTCAGATTCTCCCAGTCGCTCACCGAAAAAAAATAAAGTATTTTGTGCGAAACATCTTGTATTTTACGATTGTGTATATTTTCTTACTTTTTTGAAATGATTTCTACAGACACTGCTTAAGAAAATATAACCCCATTAGAGTATCTTAATAACTGTAGTATCAACTACAGATCTCATCATATGTGGCTATCAAGAAACGTCTAGAAATGAAAGTACCGCGGCTTGCGTCTGGAAGGATATGTTCTGAAAAGGGCTACGATGAGCAGCAACATGCAGACGACAGTTAGGAACCTCCGTGTTTGTTTAGTCATCATGGTTGGTAGACCGCTTTGTTCAAGATCTCTTTAGAAAAAAATCACATTACATTATTTTCATCTTATCAGTACTTATCAACGTTAATTAAGGTGTTTAAAATATCTGAAAGAACTTTTACCTAGTATGGAAAACTGTTGTTGAGTCAAATTTTCACTGAAACGGAGGGTTCAAAGTACAAAAATATAAAATATATCAGTAAATAAATAATCCTAATAATACTAGTGCCATTACACTCACATACAACGAGTTAAGCAAGAAACACACACAACTGTGCTTTTGTCTACTTGCGTTTAAAGTCAGTAACGGCGATGTTAACCTCGACAGACGTCGTCGTTTGGTTGTCACTGTCTGTAGTGTGGGGAAGACAACTGTTTAAATAGAAGTCGCTAATCACGTGACGTCAGAGCGAAGCTCAATTATCTTGTGTTGTCGACGTGGCGGTTATTAAGGAATAAAGGTTTAACAGAAGTCAAAGGACTAGTATGTCTCTTATTTCAATTTTATTACTGCTTCAACATGCTTAATTATATCGAAGTGTCAGTTATCATTAGTTGTCGACGTGGCGGTTATTAAAGAACAAAGGTTTAACAGAAGTTAAAGGACTAGTAGGGTGAATATCTATCTATAGACTTAGCTAAGAGCGGTGTATGATACTCTTCTCCCTGATAAATACACTACTTTTATTTTTCAATCATTTGCCTACAAACATGGCGATCCTTAAAGAGGTCAAAAAGTGGAGGTCGGTTGTAGTCGTAATTACCAGATGGTCTGAGTTCTAACTGTGGCCGTGACCTTCACACCGTTAATGTGTTTCTGTACAATCCTGACTTCAGTGTTGTTATCATCTTTTTGTGCTGGGTGATGTTTGCATTTGTGTGTGTCTAAGGGTGAAAGCTGCAGGGACAGTGGGCACACAATTGATTGTATAGTGTAATTGCACGCCCAAGTAGTGCTTTAAATAATTAAATAAAAAGGAATTACAGAAATTCGTCAGATTGTCTGCCCTTGTCTTCTGTTTTCGATTACAATTTTATATCCTTCGTCATCTCTTTAACTTCCAGTTTAAATACTGCTTTAACATGCTTAATTATATCGAAGTGTCAGTTATCTTGCGTTGTCGACGTGGCGGTTATTAAAGAATAAAAGTTTAACACAAGTTAAAGGACTAATAGGGTGCAATATGTATCTATAGACTTAGCTAAGAGCAGTGTATGATACTCTTCTCCCTGATAAATGCACTACTTTTGTTTTTAATCATTTGCCTACAAACTTCATTTAAACTTCATTAAGAAATGTGACTTTATCAGTGAGTACACACACTAAGCTGCTGTGATTAAGACCATGATTACCTTTTATTTTATTCAAGAAACTACATTATTTATTTCTACTGTTTAATGCATCTATAAGAAGAGTAAATAAATGTGTGGGAAAAACCGAAAGGGGGCCTAGTAAGATTCAAACGGTTGAATCCGTACTGATAAGTCCATTTACTATTTTACCATTAGGATTGCTACAAATGTATTTACTTGACCCTGAGGATACTTGAATCTTTACCAGTGGGCTGTACTGGTACTGACAGTCTATCACTTAGTACTAGAAACACATAATATAAGCCGCACTCACTCAAAACAAATCTCTACACTGTATTTTATTGCAATAATTATGTATCAATCGCGCTCCTGACATGAATAGTTAGGTCACGTGATGTTCCTCTATAAACCTTTCTCAGTGATGAGATAGTAGTATATTCTATATTATATTTATAATGTAGTATGCCTATTAACACACCATCCTCATGTCCCTACAAGAGAGGGGCCTGTGTTGGCCAACAATTCCTTTCACGACAGTCAGAACTCAGTTAGGGGAGTGTACTGCTGCTGTCTGCGTAGTTGTTCCCCTTTGACTATTACAAGCGACTGTAGGAGTAATTCTTTTTTTTATTCAGTATGTGTTCCAGCTGGCGGCCCAGTGGCGCAACGGTTAGCGCTGTTAGCTGTTAGCTGTTAGCTGTTAGCTGTTAGCTGTTAGCTATTAGCTGTTAGCTGTTAAATACTGCGAAGGTTGGCTGCCCTCAGTTCATTTCTCGTCTCGGGCACGCTGTTCTTTCTCTGCATGTGGCATCTGTTTACAGGGCTGGCTGCCCTCCGCCAAGGACGGTCCCAAGCCCGACTGAAAAAGGAGGAGGGTTGGTCGTGGGGCCAGCACTCCCACCCCGTAAAAACAAAAACAAATCCTTGCTACCAAAACATCGACAACAGGTAAGACTAACATCGTCGATGGCCTATGCCCCAGTAGGGGTGAAGGGCCTTAAAAAATGTATTCCAGCTGAGAAAGAGGCTGAGTTGTTTCTGTGTGTATTTTCTTTGACTCTGTGGTGCTACCCCTGACCAGACTTGTTAGAAGAGTGGAATGTCTTCACATGAGAACCTGTTGCCTTCGTCTCACTCAGGAGCACATGGAAGGCATTAAACAGCCAGAAGATCAAACTGAGAATGTTTAAGTCAAATGTGATCAGCACCCTCCTTAAGGGGATCCAAATCATAGAAGATGACCAAAACCATCAGTAACAAGCTTGACGTCTTCCAAAACAGATGCCTCAGGCGCCTACTTAACATCTTTTGGCCAAACACCATCACCAACGAAGAACTCCACCGAAGAACTGAAACCGAGTCCATCACCACGCAGGTTCAACGAAGGCGTTGACGATGGATTGGACATGTGCTCTGCCAGCAGACAGCAGACCTATCCACAGTCGCCCTACGATAGACTCCAGACGGCCGAAGAAAACGAGGCCACCCAAAGGAAACTTGGAGAAGAACAGTGGAAAGGGAGATGAAAGGAAAGGGCTGGACATGGGGTCACCTGGAGCGGGTCTCAGCCGATCGACATCGGTGGTGGACTCTGGTCTAGGCACTATTTGCAACCTGATGCACGAAGAGGAATAGATAGATAGATATCATCAATGCAATGATTCATCCACGAAATAAGTGAATTTTGATGTTCCTTTCTTTCTCATCATTGGTTGATGCATGCTGATCTAGTTTTGTGTGTGTGTGTGTGGTGCATGCAAGCATATGATTTTGGGTGTTTGTATACTGTAATGATATTCAGATTATATTGAATATTAATTATACTAAACTGCCAAAAAGTCCAATTAGTTTATTAAAGCAAACAACTACTAAGATTTGTAGGATTTTGTGATGGGTAAACTATTTAAAATATTTGGCCTTCAATGTGTATGTACGTCTCTCTCTTTCTGTGTTTGTGTACGTGTGAATAAGGGATGCATAAATAAAATGAGTAAGACAATAGGGGTAAGTTAAGAAAAGTAGATAGAGCACGAGACACGCTTAATATGTACAAAGGGCTTTATTTGATTCACAAATTCAGAACAAAATCTCTTCAGAAAAGTGTTTATCAATCAGTTGGTTTTTTTCTATATATTTATATATGCAAACTTATTAATGACATTCTTCCATTTTAATTGTATTAAGAGAAAAAAATATCCAACTCATGAAAACTTTAAAGAGACATAGCGACACAAAAAGAGTCAAACAATGAGAAAATCCAAAACAAGTGTTTGAGACAACAGGTTCTCACGTGAAGACATTCCACTCTTCTAACAAGTCTGGTCAGGGGTAGCACCACAGAGTGAAAGAAAATACACACAGAAACAACTCAGCCTCTTTCTCAGCCTCTTTTTCAGCTGGAATACATAGTAAATAAAAAAGAATTACTCCCACAGTCGCTTGTAATAGTCAAAGGGGAACAACTACGCAGATAAATGCTCAGACAGCAGTAGTACACTCCCCTTACTGATTTCTGACTGTCGTGAACGGAATTGTTGGCCAACACAGGCCCCTCTCTTGTAGGGACATGGTCGGGTGTGTTAATAGGCATACTTCATCATAAATATAATATACAATATACTACAATCTCATCACTGAGAAAGGTTTATAGAGGAACATCACGTGACCTAACTATTCATGTCAGGAGCGCGATTGATACATAATTATTGCAACAAAATACAGTGTAGAGATTTGTTTTGAGTGAGTGCGGCTTATATTATGTGTTACTGGTACTAAGTGATAGATTGTCAGTACCAGTACAGCCCACTGGTAAAGTTTCAAGTATCCTCAGGGTCAAGTAAATACATTTGTAGCAATCCTAATGGTAAAATAGTAAATGGAGTTGTCAGTACGGATTCAACCGTTTGAATCTTACTAGGCCCCCTTTCGGTTTTTCCCACACATTTATTTACTCTTCTTATAGATGTATTGAACAGTGGAAATGAATACAATAAATAATGTAGTTTTTTGAGTAAATTCAAAGGTAATCATGGTCTAAATCACAGCAGCTTAGTGTGTGTACTCACTGATAAAGTCACATTTCTTAATGAAGTTTAAATGAAGTTTGTAGGCAAATGATTAAAAACAAAAGTAGTGCATTTATCAGGGAGGAAAATATCATACACTGCTCTCAGCTAAGTCTATAGATACATATTGCACCCTACTAGTCCTTTAACTTGTGTTAAACTTTTATTCTTTAATAACCGCCACATCGACAACGCAAGATAACTGACACTTCGATATAATTAAGCATGTTAAAGCAGTATTTAAACTGGAAATTAAAGAGATGACGAAGGATATAAAATTGTAATCGAAAACAGAAGACAAGGGCAGACAATCTGATGAATTTCTGTAATTCCTTTTTATTTAATTATTTAAATCACTACTTGGGAGTGCAATTACACTATTCAATCAATTGTGTGCCCACTGTCCCCGCAGCTTTCATCCTTAGACACACACGAATGCAAACATCACCCAGCACAAAAAGATGATAACAACACTGAAGTCAGGATTGTACAGAAACACATTAACGGTGTGAAGGTCACGGCCACAGTTAGAACTCAGACCATCTGGTAATTACGACTACAACCAACCTCCACTTTTTGACCTCTTTAAGGATCGCCATGTTTGTAGGCAAATGATTGAAAAATAAAAGTGGTGTATTCATCAGGAAGAAGAGTATCATACATCGCTATTAGCTAAGTCTATAGATAGATATTGCACCCTACTAGTCCTTTAACTTCTGTTAAACTTTTATTCTTTAATAACCGCCACGTCGACAACGCAAGATAACTGACACTTGGATATAATTAAGCATGTTAAAGCAGAAATAAAATTGAAATAAGTGACATACTAGTTCTTTGACTTCTGTTAAACATTTATTCTTTAATAACCGCCACGTCGACAATACAAGGTAACTGATCTTCGCGCTGACGTCACGTGATTATCCAGCCTGCAAGAGTTCATCGGCCCCCAAAGGGCACCTTTCGGGCTGAGAAATGGGGCCGTTAAGGGAAGTTACACTCCCATCCCGGCATGTTTTGGAAGCTTAAAGTGCATTGGCCCCTTGCGGGTTTTAGGAGAACTCAATCCCTCATCCCTTCAAAGCCCCTCTCAGCCCTTGGTAAATACCAGCAGACCATAGAATAGACATTCAACAATTTATTTTATACAAGCAGATGCACATGGTTGTAACGACACAGAATTTGTCACAAATGCCTGACCAAAAAATATTTATCATATAGGCATACAAAGAAAAAAAAAGGGTTTTAATATTTATTTACAACAAAGAATTTGAGTCTTCAAAGACTTCAGGCTAGTTGTTGCGAATACCTGACCCCCTCAAAAAGAGAAAAAAATGATCAGTACAATCTTCAAAACAATTTATCTGTTAAAAGCGAAAAATAAACAAGGATTTAATATTTATTTACAATAAAGAATTTGCCTCGAATGTCTGATCCCGCCCCCCCCCCCAAAAAAAAAGCAAAAAACTCATTGCAATCTTCAAAACAACTTAAATAAAAATAAAAATCTGATTTAAAAATTATACATTCATACTTCTTTCTTTGCGCTGTTAGTAATTATTTACATATTAAATCAAATCTGTCAAACTGTATTAATCCTCAAAATTATTTAGACACAATATTTGCCTCGGCAGCTCTCTAATTCATTCAAATCAAAACTAAATGCTTATGAGGAGGAGATTTTTATTGTATGAAAAATTGTCGGGCGCTGACATTTTATTTTATTTGTATTCCACAATTATGGAGTTGACAGTGTCATAATAAATCCATCGGTCGAGTCAAACCCACGAAATACTATAGGAGTGATTGCAGAAACATCGAACATTCATCATTCACCTGTTAAAGCTGGGATAAATCAGTTCTTATGAACTCAAAGACTTTCATTGGACGCGCGTGTACACCTTCGCGATGTGCTTACTAAATGCGACAAAAGTGATTTTTTTTTTTAAAACCAGTGAATACTGATTGTAAAAGGGGATTGTTCGCAACAACATGGTGCCCAAACAGGATATTTTAGTATTAAAATTCATTAAACTAAACTATCATCGTCATTGTCCGCGCCATGTCTCTCTCTGTTCTTACCCTACTTTATTGACTATATCTCGGTACCTCGTAAACATGTAACAAGGGAAGAATGTGAGCACAGCTCAGGAGGCTGCTCCTGAAGAGATGCCAAGCACCGTTCCTTGCTGAAGGCAGGAGAGTGTCGGTCGGTATTGACGCAGCCACCCCGCTCCACCTAAAACTTTCCGCCTGGAATATTAATGACTGTTGGGCATAACTAAGGGAGACAAGTGATGAGACAACGCCAATCTGGTGCTGAAGTGATCTCCCTTTCTTGAGAGCCGGCTGAAGTCCGCAAGATTAACTGTGCCACTTTAGGAAAGGCCTATAACATGTGGAAATGTCAACAGCAGAGGCTGACATTTTCGTTAATTTTTATTTCTTTTTTCTTTTTTTTATCGGGATAAAAATATGTGCGAAGGAATGATGAAAGGAATGTATTAAGTTTTGTGTAGCTAGTATGTTGTACTGGTATGGTTTACTTATTTATTTAAAAAGGTTAGCCAGAGAGACTTTTGGAATATGTGTCTGACTCATAATGTAGTGTCAATGTGGACACCTTCATTGGAGAAAAAAAATTAAAAAAAAAAGAAGTAGGCGAAAGAACTGAAAGAATCTCTTGCATTTTGTTCTCACGCCACAAGGTAGATGGACGGACCTTCTCAGAATACAAACGGACTAATGTCACCTGCTACCAATGAGTATTGGATGCTGGATGTACCCAATAGTAACAACAACAGGGTGCGTCTGCCTACTGTCCGAATCTGGGATGTCAACGAATAATAGGAAGTCATCGCTCCAGTATAAGATCAATATTTTACTGTACTTATGTTTATTGATAATTATATAGGGTACAGTGTTAGGATAGGTGTCTGGATAGGCTGAGTGTTTGCAGTACTGTACTGTTATTATGGTTTAGTGCTTAATGAACGTATGAACAGACTTACGTCGAAATTCGGTTTACGTAAACTTTACGTCGTAAGTCGAGGACTACCTGTACTTTGTTTATTGCTTACATCTTCCTCCATGCACTTAGTTCCTGTTTTTCAGAGTGTCATCAGTTTCTGAAACTACTGATTCAAAAATTTTTATTTTTTTCACCCTTTTAAGGGTACTGAGATATTTAATATATACATATGTTTATACGCATTACTGTATATCATATCACATGCACACACACATTCACTGGACAGTTTGTAACAGTAACTCCCACTACACATACACTCATCTCCACTTTTATATGCGTGAACGCATCTAAGCAAAATCGCGATAGTTTTACCCATGAATACCTTTAATTTTAATTTGTTTTTACCTAAACTGCTTGCCAACTGGTCTATCACTCCCCTTTACCAGAATATTGCAGGCTATAATTCAAATTAGTATTTTTGTTCTCAATATTTTAATAAACCATCTTTAACCTTCATCTTTTAACTTTGTACGATTTCTGTTGCTCAGGTGATAAGAGTGAGTGAGTTGGGGGGGGGGGG
>SRHC01000335.1:2321-80965 GCA_004794325.1 Pomacea maculata | reverse complement strand
GGGGGGGGGGGGGGGGGGTGTGACTGGACAGGCGGAACTTGAATTCAGTCAAACGTGACTGGCTGATGACACTGTGGTGTTATGTTCTGTCATACAACCAGCCTCTCAAACAAGTATTTGAGAATTATGTTCCGCAGTATGTCTTTCCTTGCTGAGTAATTTTGTATTTTGCCAGACACACAGACATTAGTGACAAAAGTCACACAAGACCAGTTTGCTTTTAGTAGAATTTTATTTCTCGTTGAATTTCTTGAACCAACAGAGCAATCGAGAAATACAGTGAAAACCTTTAAATGCATGGAAATACAATAAATTTAGAGACACCTTTGAACTCGGTGATCTTATACTCGTGCTATGACTTCCTATTATTCATTAACATTCCAGAATCGGACAGTAGGCAGACGCACCCTGTTGTTGTTACTACTTGGGTACATCCAGCATCCAATACTCATTGGTAGCAGGTGACATTAGTCAGTTTGTATTCTGAGAAGGTCCGTCCATCTAAGTTCAGGCATTGAACAAAATGCAAAACATTTGGTGTAATTGTCATTCAAAGTGTGACATTTGCACTAAGTTCTAATATGATCATAACTATTTCAGTTTAGTCAACAAATAGTTACCAATTTCTCACGATTGCAATTTTAAAGTTTTTATGCTTAGACAGTTCAGAAAATCGTTTAAAAATGTTTGAGTAGAAGTAATCTTTTCTACAAAACGTTTCTAATGTTGTTTCTAATGTTCTCAGGAGATGTTTCTCAGTAAATTCAATAGTTTAATTGTTGTACCTGTTCTTGGAATACTTGAACAACCACACAATAGATTGTCCAAGTGCCGTGTACAAGACTTCAGACAGTACCAGACAGTCTGCACCTGGTGGGGCAGCATTTGTACCCACCCACAACAGATGAGATTGTATCAGTTCTTTCGCCTTCTTCTATTTTTTTAAATTTGTTTTCTCCGATGAAGACGTCCACATTGACACTTCACTAGTGTAAGTATTAAATGTGATAGAAATAAATGTGTATATGCACGTGAGTCGCCGGGGGTGGGGTAAGGGTGAGGTAGGTCTGGCTGATCAAGCTATGACACGAAGCGAAGAAACATAAATAAAGCTGATGAAACAGGTCGACTGTGAAGGTGGCAACAGGCTGAAAACACTCTCCCGGAGAAGTTGCAGATGGTGCTCAACTCAAGTAAATTCCACGTTCGCTGTGGGGAAAAAATACAGTAGAACCTCGGTTAACGAACACAATCCGTTCTGGAAAGTTGTTCATTATCCGAAATGTTCGTTATCCGAAACAATTTTTCCCCATAATAAATAAAGGAAATAGATTTAATTTGTTTCCAGCCCTCTTGACTCGCTAATATTTCGAAGTTACAGGCTATATAGGTATTTTTTTTAATAAGAACAGCTATAATACAATATAAATTGAGTTAAATAAACATAAAAACATTAACTAAAGCATTTAAACATAAGAAAACTTGCCGTTTTAACGGCGTGGATCAATGGAGGTGTGGGGAGGAAGGGGTGGGTGGGTAATTACTGTTTGGATTCCTCCTCCATGAGCACGTGACATTGTAAAATCGGGGGTGACTTCCTTTTCCGTCGCTTTGAGGTTGAAGGGAAAAACTTATCCAGTTTCTGTTTCTTCTACCTTTTCTTTAAGCTGCTCCTTTTGCTTTAAAATAGTCGAGACTGTCGACCTCGACATGCCGTATTTAGCGGCGATGTCCGACATGCAGACGCATGCCTCCTTCATACTTTGAACTCATTTCCTATGGCAATTCAATTGTTGGCCGCTTCCTTGTCATAACCTCACTACTATTGCTCTTAATTTTCTTTGGAGCCATGATTGATGATTATCTTATTAAAATTATTAAAATAAAGCAAAACAATCACTAAATAAGAAGGATGCGCACAGATAAGGAACGACCGATCGTAACTGCGTCTCGAGCGCGAATGATGACATGCTGGTCGGTCACGTGTGGTTCACGTGGCTGTTTGTTATCCGAAATTTTGTTCGTTATCCGAGACAAATTTTTAGCGAAACTTTTGTTCGTTATCCGAAATATTCGCTATCCGAGGCGTTTGCTAACCGAGGTTCCACTGTACTCGGTACTTTGACCTCAACTAACTGCTGACTCAGCAGAAGAAGTCTTCATTTGCATCAATTCATTATTTTTTTTAAATCACATAACTTAATTGGATGACAGGAAAAAACTCATCGATGCATGAATGATATAGGCCATTACAAAGTCTATAAACAAATGTAAACAGCCAACATGTTTTGGAGGGGATTTTTTGCCCCTCTCTTTGATTCTTACCTAAACACAGATATATAAAAACATATATTCTTACTCATGGTACCTGACTTCAAAATGCACGAATTGTTTAAACTATAAACCAAGAAAGAAAGCCATTTACGAGACGACGTGGGTCTGGGTGACTAGTGTCCCAACCGACAGCTCATTACATGACACGAGTGTTTTGGCTTTTACCAAGAAGCTTGTAGAGTTCTTCTCACCTGATTACTACCGTCTACCCTGGTTGGAACCATTGAGAGTAAAGATGACTCTTGAGCTTGCAATGCCATGGCGAACAGCAAGCAGACGACAGCTTGATATAGTCGGATTTCTGCTGTCATCGTGGTTCTAATTTGTTTTGGAAATCTTAAGAAAACTTTGCTACATCATTTTAATGTTGTCAATAGATATCTAGGTTACTGAAGGTCTACGATAAGTGAGGGGGATTTCTAGAAAAATCTGGTAAACTGGGAGTTCGTTTATAAAAATTATTTCGAATTTACATATGGTCCGAGTTCTTCCATTGGCCGAGACCTTCACTACGTTGATGTTTCTGTGTACATTCCTGACGCCTGTTGTTGATGTTGACCTCTCTGGGGTCATGTTTGTAGGCGTGTATCACGAGAACGGAATCTGAAGCTTTTCATCTTGCATTTTTCTATTACTGTATGAAGAAAAACTTGCAATCTTTGTTGTTTTCATCTGCTGTCTGTCTATTAAGCTCTGTACACCCTCAGGACAACATGTCTAGCGAATAATTGACATGACGCCATTAGTTGTCTTTCTCAGCCACACTCAGTGCTCATCCAGGGACTCAACTCTTGGCTGTAGCAGCAGCTATCAATCTGACTTAACGATCCTACATTATGGATGGAAATTATTGCCTGTCCAATCATGGACATGCTTAATATTTCCAAAAGAAAAGTAAGAGAATGGAGAAGACTAAACTGGGGTTTGGGTTGAAACCATACTTGTTGCCAGTTGACCAGTCTGACATTAATATGCTATCATCAGCGCTTGACGATTGTCAACTGTTCAAAAACATCTTTCTCCAAACACAAAGTTCATGAAAAATTACTGGTATTCATGCATCCATGTTGGAGATTACGATACTGAAGTGAAGAAATCATTTGCTAAAGCTTCATCACTCTAGTGAGAGATCCTTGGTTCAAATTTCCTATTAGAACTCTTTTCTAAATTTTGGTTTGTGTAGAAAATATGTTTTCTACTTTTATGGTAGTTTATGTATTTGATGGATTTGGTGTATTGTTCGGTTGGGGTGGGGGGTGATTGAAATGGTTAAAGCAGTGAACTAGTCAAGCTGTCTGCGTATCGGCCCGACTGGCGCGCCAAATGTCTGGCCGCCACTATTCAACACCGGTGGCCAGTCGGCGCTAACAACAACCTGACGTAAGCGGCCAGCGAGTCAACCATGGCCAGGGGGAGACCACCGGGTAACAGCCCGACACCCCTTTGTCCAGCTGAAGGCCGGGGACCGCCCCTTACACCGGCGCTCAGACCCTTTCTACACCTCCAAGGCCACCGGGAGGAAGTTACGCCCACCGGAAGAAAGGAACCAAGGAGGTCTGGGGAGGGGCAGAGCACGTCACTTCTCCGGGTAGCGAGCTGGTGAGCGGCCGCTAGAGAGTCCGTCTGAGGGATCATACAAGACGTTAAAGTGTCCATGGGACTTGAGAACTTCGAATTAATTGCCTAGAGAACAGAGTAAGCGGGAAGTACGCCGGCGTGGTTAGACGCAAAGTATTTGGTGTATATGAACCAGGAGCTGAAACTGTGAATTGTGATCGGTAATGTGTGAACAGTGACGTGAACTGGGAACTTTAACTAGTGACTTGTGAACAGCGAACGAGGGAATTACCATGGTGAAAACGCTAACGGACGAGACAGCAGAGAGATTTTAGTTTTAAGATCATATCAGTACTTGTACACTATTCTTTTATATATATATCTGTATGCACCTTTCGTTTAATTATATTCTTATTATTCATATTGAAGTTTGTACCTTTTAAGTAATGTGTTGTAATTAAGCGTGTGGGCGCATGCTGGACGAGTGCATGCGAGTGGAAGCGAACCATTGCGCGCAGGACCCACATGGCAGTCCATTACAGTAGGTCTGGGAATTGGTAATTTTGTGCAGGTAGTCCTGCTTCCTCTTCCCTTCCTTTCATCTAGATGGAGGACCTTTCCCACGAAGGCAAACAGCCAACTACTATTAGGCATCAATTTCCCATCCGTTTATTTATCATGGATGCAGTCACAGCGATAAAGGAAAGAGATAACAAGCAGTTGCTTCCCTTGCACTGAGGGCTGCTGATTATTCTCAAGGCATTTATCCAGAAACATTTTGCATCGAGGACATCAGGTTTATAGCAATTTGGTGTGTAAATGTTGTCCCACCAGTCTTAGCTCCTTGTCACAGATGTTCCTACAGTTAGCACTTTAGCATTCAGTGAACGCTTCTAAGCGACATCACGATAGTTTTACCTGAAGACACCTTTAATTTTAATTTGTTTTACCTGAACTGCTTGCCAAATGGTCTATCACTCCACTTTATCAGAATATTGCAGGCTATAATTCAAATTAGTGTTTTTGTTCTCAATATTTTACTAAACCATCTCTAATCTTCATCTTTTAGCTTTGAACGATTACTGTTGCTCAGGTGATAAGAGTGAGGGGGGAGGGGTCTGACTGGAAAGGTGGAACTTGAATTCAGTCAAACGTGACTGGCTGATGACACTGTGGTGTTATGTTCTGTCATACAACCAGCCTCTCAACCAATATTTGAGATTTATGTTCTGCAGTATGTCTTTCCTTGCTGAGTAATTTTGTATTTTGTCAGGCACATAGACATTAGTCACAAAAGTCACACAAGACCAGTTTGCTTTTAGTGGAATTTATTTTCTCGTTGAATTTCTTGAACAAACAGAGCAATCGAGAAATACGTTGTCATCCCAGAATCGGATAGTAGGCAGACTCACCCTGGTGTTGTTACTATTTGGTACATCCAGCATCCAATACTCATTGGTAGCAGGTGACATTAGTCCGTTTGTATTCTGAGAAGGTCCGTCCATCTACCTTGAAGGGTGAGAAAAAAATGCAAAAAATTTGGTGTAATTGTCATTCAAAGTGTGACATTTGCACTAAGTTCTAATATAAACATAACTAGTTAAGTCTTGTCGATAGTTACCGATTTCTCACGATTGCAGTTTAAAAGTTGTAATGCTTAGATAGTTCAGATAATTGTTTAAAAAATGTTTGAGTAGAAGTTATCTTTTCTACAAAACGTTTCTAATGTCGAAATGTTCTCAGGCCGGGAGATGTTTTCTTATTAAATTAAATAGTTGAACTGTTGCACCTGTTCTGGGATTACATGGGCAACCACACAATAGAATGTGCCAGTGCCATGTACAAGACTTCACATAGTACCATCAATCGGCAACTAGAGGGCAGCAGTTATACCCACCCACGACAGACGAGATTGTTTCAGTTCTTTCGCCTACTTCTATATATTTTTTTATTTGGTTACGTCGATGAAGGTGTCCACATTGACACTACATTATGAGTAAGACACATGTTCTCAAGGTCTCTCAGGCTGGACTCTTCACTAGGTAAACCATACTAGTACAACATACTAACTTCTCAAATCTTAATACATTTCTGTTTTTATCACTTTATATATTTTTGTCACCGATATCCTTATTAATATTAACAAAAACACACAGAAAAAATCTAATGTTACCTTTGTTAGATATTAATTATTCTGGCTTGCAGATACGATCTACCCGTGCTGAAAAATTATTGAAAAATCATTTGCAGTCAAAGTGAGAAAGCATGCTAATGTGAGTTAGATGTCCACAATCTGCACATACTTGCACCACAACCATCATCACCTTAAAAACAAAACTGAGAACTGTCAGGTCAGTGGCTTATCTGTGTACATGTCTAGAGGTGTTGGATGGCTGCAACATGTAACAACGGTTTCCACAGTGACTGAGGTGAGCCGCAGCGTGCAATGGTAGGTCAGCTCACTCTTGCTTACTTTCACCAGCCACCTCCTTCCTTTCCTGGCCTCCCTCCACAATCGTTTATAGTGTGTGGTTAGTCACGTGGTGTGTGGTCAGTCACGTGGTGTGTGGTCAGTCACGTGGTGTGTGGTCAGTCACATGGTATGTGGTCAGTCACGTGGTGTGTGGTCAGTCACATGGTGTGTGGTCAGTCACGTGGTGTGTGGTCAGTCACATGGTGTGTGGTCAGTCACATGGTGTGTGGTCAGTCACATGGAAAACTAAAACGAACAGAAGAGCCATCGGGGAGGTGATTGTGATTATTGATAGTTACGATCACATGTTGTAAACTAGAAGTCAGAGCACAGACATATGTTGTGTCTTTATTTCTGTGTCAGCAAGCAATAAAATGTCCTTCACTCCGTAGAGTAGAATGAATACTACTATGAAGGTTGGTACCTGGAAACAAAGCCTGTTAAGCAGTTTTTTTCTATTGTCGCTGTTGTTACAATTTGCAAATGCTTTGGTTGTACATGGTGACTGCCAGTTATTCAAAATATAATCTCATGGGGATTTTTTCCGTGTAATGAAATTACATTTCAAAGTCCGTTTAATGTGCTTCTCTAAAACCATCCAAATACACAATCACGTAAATAGGAGCATTCTACAAACTTATACATGTCCCAAAGGTTATAGTTTTTGTCTTGTTTAATAGTTGTTGCTTTTACTCTCAGATTGTGTGAGAGTAATTCTGTGTGTGTGTGTGTGTGCCCGTCTTCTCTCTCTTGTGTGTGATTTCCAGGGCAAGCGCGTATTTACATGCAAGAACTTAAAAAGTGTTTTTCTCTGTTACCTACAAAGATGGGTTTGTGTACCCGGCAGCAGCAGTGTCTAACGAATGTGGTACAAAGGTAGCAGCAGCTGTACTTAAGTTCTTTTTTCTTGTCTTTGGAGTTTCGGTATGGATGGCTGTACCGGGACATCAAAGTACTCCCACGCTGAAACATCTGACACCAAATGGGGAATTCTGTCGCATGCTGCCTCAGCCCGAGCTTTAGTTATGGATGGGACGAGGGGTTTGTTCCGGCTCTGTACTCTAACGCGATTTTTTTTTACGTCTGACACGTGGGAAGGAGCGGTCACCGGAAGATCGTTATTTCATTATCTTTGATGTCAAGCCTTGAAAGTACTCATGTTTAAAATATAAGACTATAGCAAGTAGTGATACAGGTGAAAATGTTACAGACGCCACAAACCACCAGTTGTGGCCAGAAAGTGTGAGTTAGGTGTAATGTGAGGTGTAAAAGCTATGGTGACAAGATGAGACATCAGCACGTGTGTCAGTAAACTTACTTTCGTCGATCCTGCGAAAAGCGCATACGTCACGTGGGTTGCAACAAGGAGCAGGTCCGTGACACGGGCTGCCGGTGCTGACGCACTGAAACCGAACCAAACACATCATTAGTAGAAGTCAGTGATGAAGACAATAAAGTGCTGCACGGATGAGAGCTACACCCTGCCTAGAGGATTGCTTGTCTGGAACAGACTCTAGGGTGTTTTACTATTGTTGTAACAACCTTCATGATTAATCTTGATTAATTTTGTCTTTTTATATCACTCTGTATATAAATCTTTATATCACTGTTGAAATTGTCATGTCAACCAAGGAAACGGTCCTTCCTCCTAATAACAAAGTAAAATCTTAATGATGCATATGTTAAACCACAATGTACATACACTAGCTCACAGGGAAGAACATCAGATGTGCTGACATCCAAGGATCTGTACCTGCCATAAGGGAGTCACATCAAGTGAGATACTGGAGCTGCTGAAAGTTTAGAATTTCATGTTGCATCTTGCACTCTAAAATACGGGTGACTGGTGCCAAACTGAACTTCTAGTCACACTGTAAGGTTTTACCAAATACTAACACAAACTTACGATGTCCACAAGTTGTCTTTCAAAGTCTGTGGTTTTCTTCTATTTGACAGATGGAATGTCCTTTCCATGTTCAGTGGATTTATGCCCTCAGTAACATTATACACGTTCTTAATTTGAAAATGGTCTTCTTAAATGTTGATATGAAGAGTAAAGTATACTTCAGTAACATGTGGATAATAGTGGTCACGGAGAGTTACAAAGCATACATGTTGAGGGACAGTTGTGATGTTTCTCCGGTTACTGCGGTTTGGGATCAGAAATTGCTTTCCATGTACTTCTTTCTCAGTTCACTGCCGCTGCAAGCGAGGCTCTGGATTTCTCGCGGTCTTCACTGTAGGGAGGATGTTTGACATGAAGCTGGCCACAATGGCTAACTTTTTTGAAATGATTTCTACAGAGACTGCTTAAGAAGTCTTAACAGCATTAAAGTATTTAATATACTCTGTAAAGCCTGTTGCTGAATTTGAAAAACAGTAGTAGCAATTACAGAGTCTCATCATATCTAACTATCAAGAACCTTCTAGAAATGTACTTACTGATGGAAATTGACGGGTATATTGATGGTGGATGTTTCTTGCTTCCAGTGTTATGAAAAGCAGCAAGCAGACGACAACTAGGCACAGCCGTGTTTGTTTAGTCATCGTGATTGGTAGACCGCTTGGTTTAAGATCTCTTTAGAAAAAATAATCACATTACATTATTTTAATCTTATCAGTACTAATCAACGTTAAATAAGGTGTGGAAAATGTGGAAAAGAACTTTTACCTAGTATGGAAAACATTTGTTTAGTCAAATCTTCATTGAAACGGAGGATTCAAAGTACAAAGGATAAAATATATCAGTCAATAAATAAGCCTAATAATAACAGTCCTGACAAAACTGTTTCCCACATCATAAGAAGTGTAAGCAGTGAGATTATTTGTGTGCTAGTGTATCACGACACTCACATACAACGAGTTAAGCAAGAAACACACACAACTGTGCTTTTGTCTACTTGCGTTTAAAGGCAGTAACGGCGATGTTAACCTCGACAGACGTCGTCGTTAGGTTGTCACTGTCTGTGGTGTGGGGAAGACAACTGTTTAAATAGACGTCGCTAATCACGTGACGTCAGCGCGAAGCTCAGTCATCTTCCGTTGTCGACGTGGCGGTTATTAAAGAATAAAGGTTTAACAGAAGTTAAAGGACTAGTAGGGTGCAATATCTATCTATAGACTTAGCTAAGAGCGGTGTATGATTCATGATGAATAGACTACTTTTGTTTTTTAATCTTTTGCCTACAAACCTCACAATCACAATAAAAATGTCAAAATGTAGAGTTCTACGTCTGGCCGTGGCCTTCACATGTCTTTCTTTGCAATCCTGACTCAGTCTTGTCATCCTCTTTCTGTGCCAGGTGATGTTCGAGTTCGTGTGTTAAGAGAATGAAAGCGGGGACTGTTGACACATATTTTATTTAATAAAGTATTTCAGCCCTAGTAGTCCTTTAAATAACAACGTATAAAAGAAATTCTTCAGAGTAAAGAGTAGGATCCACTTGAATCTCGTCTATGTTCGCGTCTGTTCATATGGGAAAAGTTAAAGGTTTTGTAGCATGATGTGTTTAAGAAGAGAAATGACATAGGACTCTTTCGTTTACTTAGACGAAGTCTCGTTCTCCGTCACGTGACCTTATGACATGACCAAGACTGCTTACTAAGTGAAACAGACTGTTTTCTATAATTTTTAAAACTGTGCTTTGAAAAGTTCACTTTAAAACATGAATGAACTCACGTGACACCACCGATGACGACGTCAAATCTTCGCAATGACCTCAGACACTTCCTGTACGTCTCTGACTGACGTCACAATGACCTCAGACACTTCCTGTACGTCTCTGACTGACGTCACACCCAGACTCGTGTGCTTGACCATCTCTGGAAGCTATCGCGGTTACTCGGCGAAAGGACACAAGGGTCGATTTCACTGGAGTTTTTTCGATTTTTATAAACATCGGCAACCGACATAGTGCTAATAAGTGGTTTAGTAAAAGATTCTAACTATTAATTTACTAGTTGTGATAATAGTTTGGGGTATTTTTGTTATTTCCAAACCCACTGGAAGATCGTCTATGGGGAAAGAAGGAAGGCGTGCATGTCGTAAGGGCGGTGGGTGAAGTTGTAACCATCCATCAGCAGAAGCAGTGTTCTCGTTGTTGCTGAGGATAAAGTGTAATTGTAGATATTAAAGAAACAAAACCAATAGAGATGGAGAGAAAATATAAGAGAATATACAAAATCAAAGAGGCACAAGAAGGCCTCTTCCTCTCTAACCGGGGTTAGATCGAACCCTAGGGGTTCGGTGAGTCTTTCTCAGGGGTTCGGCGGAGCCTCCGCCACGGAGGTCAAGACACACCCGCAATTCGTGATGACACTAAAGAAGTGGGGGGGGGGGGAATTGGTGTTTTACGCCGTGTCAGCAACTAAGGCTATATTACGGCAAGCAGCCAGCCCTATAAACAGATGCCATGTGCAGAGAAAGAACAGCGTGCCCGAGACCAGAAATGAACTCAGGGCAGCCAACCTTCACTGTATTGGTGACAGGCGCTAACCGTTGAGCCACCGGACCGCTTGACACTAAAGAAAGGTTCGGTGAATGTCCATATGAAACTTGTGAGTTCGGTACCTCAAAAAAGGTTAACAACCACTGCTCAAGTCGTTACAACGGTAACGAGCAGACAGTGCGTTGTCTGACGTGCAGACGCATGGCATCACAGGGGAAGATGAGAGCAGCGAGCTGACGTCTGATAAAATCATCGGTTATCTCAGACGCCATCTTAGCCCTCTCCTGACAGTTTCTTAACGCTCGAAACAGTCTCTGAGAGAAAGATGCTTGCAAAGACTGACACACACTGCTTTCAATATTCCGTGTAGACTGTCAGGTGTGGAGACTGGAACTGTTACTATTGTATTGATACATTCTGTTTTGTAAACATACCTCCATGTCTTTGTGTTGTGTTTCCCCTGTTAGAGTATATGTGTGCTCTTTTATTAATGAAATTAGCCTTATATCTATGTCTTAATATCTTTGTGATTTTTTTTTCTCACCATCTGCTTGTCCTTAAAAAATACCTTACACCACTTATTCCCTCAAAATACTATATATAGTTTTTCAACACTTAGTCCAATAAATAATATAATTACAGGCCATGTTTCTGTTCATGGCACCTCCCCACCCAGTCCGCAGTTTGGGTGAAAAGCCTTCACGCGCTGTAGTCACGTGGGTGTTGTGGGCGCTGGCCATTGGTTCCCGCCCCTGGGAGACAGGCCTGACGAGAGGGGGGACAGGGGTGTCTGGTGTACCCGGGCCCGCGGCTGTCAAGGGGGCCCGGCCTTGGTCAGTGGATTTTTTTTTTCTTCTTCTCCTTTGCTTTTTCTTTTAAAGAAAGGTCTAAGGACAGAACACCCAAGCATTACACATGCAGAAGTTGAGTTTGAGTGTAGATATTGAGATTGGAATTGTAAACATACATTATATACTGGGAAAATAATTTACGATTACAAGTACAAGGGGCCCAGAGAGGTCGTCTATCCCGGGCCCCGGGCTGGCTTTCGGCGGCCCTCCTGGGAGAGAATGTAGCGAACCCCACAGCGTAGCGTCCCTCGGAGCATTGAGAGGACCGGGTGGTCGTGAAAGGTGAGAGGCCGCCTGGGCAAGATGCCGTGTATACACAGCAACCAGGAGAGATCACTAGTCTAGGGGTGGACTGGAAGGCGGGTACTGTTAGTGGACACAGCAGCTAGGAGTGACCACTAGGCTAGAGACACACACACACCTTTCACTTACTATTTAGCAGTTGAAAGGAAAAAAATTATTTTTTGCGTGGGTATATATATATTCTTTCTGCATTTTAAACATAGCATAAGGTTTGCATGAAATCACTAAAACAAGTTCTCCTGCAGTGGCATGTTTAGATATTGAGTAAATGCCATTTTCCTGACAAGTTACTAATTGCAACAAAAACCCAGATTCCTTTGCTTGACAGCAATGATCTTATAACTAGCATAGGCAATAGTGTTCAAACTGTTCATATCATGGACAGACAAGCACAGCATTTGGCATTTTTAACCAGTGCTTGTACTTGTGGGCATTGGATTTTATAACATACTGAGCGCATACCTTAGAAAGGTAACGGGAGAGACATTTTTCAATAAAGAGAGGCATACGACAACGAAAGTCTAGGAAGGACAAATCCAACAAAACACATTTCTTTCAATTAATGTCGGGACCAGTCTTCACATTAACAATCATCTCTAATAAAAGATGTGAGAAGACGATTGCATCTTAAAGCTTGAAGTCATTTAAGGCAGTTCACGGAGGTAAGACGTTTTCTGAAGCTAGACTGCAGGTTCAAAGAGAAAGGTATCCAATGTGTGTTTGTCCTTTCGCAACGTGCACCCTTCCAGTCTGCCTGGCACTAACGGTCCCATGAGTCACTGCACGTGTCGCATGCCCGATGTCTTTGATCATACAACCGTCATTGCATGGGCTGCACATGAAAATAAACATGAAAATTTTATCCCCTCTGTATAGCGCAGTAAAAGTAAAACTTGTATAGTAAACCAAGCTGTGCGGTGGACAACAAATCACATGCGTGTGACAGTTATATGTCTTAGAAAAAAAAACATTTTACTGTGCAGATGCTATACAGCACAGTACAAACATTATATGTGCACATGTTCTCAACATACCGATACGGTCATTCCGTCCTACACTGCGGGACTCACCATGACTCAAGTAATAAAAATTTAGTTGTCTCAGAGAAAATTTCCTAACTGCCATAAACTTCTCAAACTATCAAAGGTTTTATTGCTAAATTTTCCATCAGCCGCCATGTGGACAAAAGTCGTTGATATTTTAAGCGATATCAATAGATGGTGTTTGTTGTAGAAGTGGCACGTTGAACTGTTGCTGTACAGACAGCTGGTGACATCGAAGATAATTAACAGGATTTTTGTATAGCGGGATACACACCTCGTGGTTAGGCTCTCCACGCTTAACATTATCAGACCTTGTCTACAGACAGCAACTAATAGACTGAGAGTCAGAAATAATGGATAAAACACACACACACACACACACACACACACACACACACACACACACACACACACACACCAACACACACTTCCTAAACGTGGACAACAGAAGACTGCAGTGAGAATTAAGTTCCTGTCCTTTCCTTTTCTTTTAAAAAGTCGTTATGTAGACAGGTGGTACACCTGACGATAGGAATTTTTTTTTTGTCTCTCTCTCTCGTTTAAACTACTACTATGGAGGTAACCAGCACTATTCAAGATTGGAACGACTATCTCTATATCTCTCTTTTTCAGTGGTAGCACTTCTGGTTTGAATGCTTATCTTAATGCTATTATTCTAGTTTTAATATCTGCTATAACGTCAGCTGATACCATTTGAGATGAGAGCGACTATCTTTATCTTTATATATATATATATAATTATATTTTTAAATATCTGCTATAAAGTCAGTTGGGTACCATTAAATAGACGAACGACAATTACACTTTAAATGTCCATCTCTATATTCATCTCTTTCGGTTTTGAACAATTAACTGCTGGAACGACAGCTGGTATCGTCAAAGAAGGGAACAAAGTCCTGTATTCATCTCTTCCATTTCGTTTTCTCGTTCGTCTTCTCAACTACAATGAAAAAGCAGAGATGAGTGTATGTGCGGATATAAGGATATATATAAGGATAAAGATATAAGGCTGTGTGTGTGGTTACACATGTATGCATAAGCAGATGTGATTGTGTGTGTGAGAGAGAGATGGGGGATTATATATATGTGTGTGTGTGTGTGTGTGAATATGAGGTGTGTGTGTGTGTCAGGGGGCAATATATATATATGAGGAGGTGTGTTAGGAGAATTATATACAGCCAGATATGAGTAAGAATATATGTGTACGTATATCTGTGTTCAGGTAAGAATAAAAGAGAGGGGCAAAAAATCACCTCCAAAACTTTTCAGTTGATAACATGTGTTTATATATTTGAATTATTTGATTTGATATTTAGGGATCTAATTTGCTTTAAAGGGCTAGCAGAAGGAAAGAACAAGTGAGTGAGGAAATTAACTTTCAATGTACAAACTAACCAATGGAGGTGTGTGTGTGTGTCTGTGTTAAGGAGATTGAACATGAGATATACAGTCATGCATGTGAATATAAGTATATTTTGAATATCTCAATATAATTAAAAGTGTGAAGAAATAAAGATTCTTAAATCCTAAGCTTCAAAAACTGATGACACTCTAAAAACATGAACTAGTCGGAGATCACTGTAGTGAGAGATCCTTGGTTCAAATTTCCTATCCAAACCCTTTTTATTAAATTTGGTAGGTTTGGCCGTTGTGAAGTTTCTGTAGGTAAACCAACTTTAATCTTCATCTTTTAGCTTTGAACGATTTCTGTTGCTCAGGTGACAAGACTGAGGGGGGGGGGGCGTGACTGGAAAGGCGGAACTTGAATTCAGTCAAACGTGACTGGCTGATGACTCTGTGGTGTTATGTTCTGTCATACAACCAGCCTCTCAAACAAGTATTTGAGATTTATGTTCTGCAGTATGTCTTCACGTGCTGAGTAATTTTGTATTTTGTCAGGCACATAGACATTAGTCACAAAAGTCACACAAGACCAGTTTGCTTTTAGTGAAATTTATGTTATTGTTGAATTTCTTGAACAAACACAGCAATTGAGAAATACAGTGAAAACCTGGAAATGCATGAAAATACAATAAATTTACAGACACCTTTCAACTCGATGATCTTATACTCGTGCGATGACTTCCTATTATTCGTTGACATCCCAGAATCGGACAGTAGGCAGACGCACCCTGTTGTTGTTACTATTGGCTACATCCAGCATCCAATACTCATTGGTAGCAGGTGACATTAGTCCGTTTGTATTCTGAGAAGGTCCGTCCTTCTACCTTCTGGCGTGAGAACAAAATGCAAAACATTTGGTGTAATTGTCATTCAAAGTGTGACATTTGCACTAAGTTCTAATATAAACATAACTATTTAAGTCATGTCAACAAATAGTTACCGATTTCTCACGATTACAGCTTAAAAGTTTTTATGCTGTAAACAATTCAGAAAATCGTTTAAAAATAAAGGTTGAGTGGAAGTAATATTTTCTACAAAATGTTTCTAATGTCTTAATGTTCTCAGGTCAGGAGATGTCTCTCAGTAAATTTAATAGTTTAATTGTTGCACTTGTTTGTGTGTTTGTGTGTGTGTTATTTTTATCAGTTTTCAGTGCATTTGTTAAGGTTTAGACTCCTTCGTGCTGCTGGGCTCTGTCACCTATAAACGACTATTGGACCAATTCTTTCGCTTGCTTCTACTTGTCTTATTTATTTACTGCGATGAAGGTGTCCACATTGACACTTCATTATGAGTCAGACATGTTCTCAAGGTCTCTCGGGCTGGACTTTTGAAATAACGAGATAAACCATAATAGTACAATATACTAGCTACTCAAATCTTAATACATTCCTTTTCTTATTCCTTTATATATTTTTCTTCCAATATATTTATTAATATTCACAAAAAGTAGCACACAAATTCGTAATGTTACCTTGGTGTAATCTTCATGGAATGTCTCTTGCAGACACGTTTATCGCTTGCTGCAAAATTTAACAGAAATCACTGGCAATCAAAGTCAGAAAGCATGTTGATGTGAGTTAGATGTCAACTATCTGTACATGCTCGCACCACAATATTTATCACCATAAAAACAAAACTGAGAACTGTGAGGTCAGTGGCTTATCTGTGTACATGTCTAGAGGTGTTGGATGGCTGCAACATGTAACAACGGTTTCCACAGTGACTGAGGTGAGCCGCAGCGTGCAATGGTAGGTCAGCTCACTCTTGCTTACTTTCACCAGCCACCTCCTTCCTTTCCTGGCCTCCCTCCACAATCGTTTATAGTGTGTGGTCAGTCACGTGGTGTGTGGTCAGTCACGTGGTGTGTGGTCAGTCACGTGGTGTGTGGTCAGTCACATGGTATGTGGTCAGTCACATGGTGTGTGGTCAGTCACGTGGAAAACTAAAACGAACAGAAGAGCCATCGGGGAGGTGATTGTGATTATTGATAGTTACGATCACATGTTGTAGACTAGAAGTCAGAGCACAGACATATGTTGTGTCCTTATTTCTGTGTCAGCAAGCAATGAAAATGTCCTTCACCCCCCGTAGAATAGAATGAATACTACTATGAAGGTTGGTACCTGGAAACAAAGCCTGTTCAGCAGGTTTTTTTCTATTGTCGCTGTTGTTACAATTTGCAAATGCTTTGGTTGTACATGGTGACTGCCAGTTATTGAAAATATAATCTCATGGGGATGTTTTCCGTGTAATGAAATTACATTTCAAATTCCGTTTATGTGCTTCTCTAAAACCATCCAAATACACAATCACATCAATAGGGGCATCATACAGACAACGTTTTGACTCTCATTTTTCGTCAAGTTATCATTATTTCTTTATCTTTTATATCAAGCCTTGAAAGAAGGCGTGTTTAAAATATAAGACTACAGAAAGTGGTGATAGTGAAAATGTTACAGACACTAGAAACCACGAGCTGTTGCAAGAAAGTGTGAGTTAGGTGTAAGGTGAGGTGTTAGTCTATGGCAGGGGTGGGCAACATACGGCCCGCGGGCCGGATCCGGCCCGCGACGGGATTTTGACTGGCCCGCAGACTGTTTCTGGTCATACAAGATAATGTGGCCCATGAACATTAACAAGACAAATCTGCGTTCCAGTCTAACTGATATTCACGTGCAGTCTTTACTGAGGATTTCTATGTCCGACATGCAGCCAGAGTTCAAGCAACTTGTTGACAACTGTGATCGACCGCAGCTGTCTCACTGACTTCAGCAGCTATTGAAGTACATTACCTTAACATCATTAAATACTGTTTTCGGTCTCTATGCTTTAAAATTAAAGTTTACGAGTTTACATTAAACACGATTTATTCCTTGCATAGGTAGATAAATACGCGATTTAGGTATTGATCCAGTAATCTGGCCCGCCAAGGACTTCATTTCCCCATATCCGGCCCGCCGACCGGAGAAGTTGCCCACCCCTGCTCTATGGTGACAAGAAGACACGTCAGCAAGTGTATCACCAAACTTACTTTTGAAGTCGAGAGCAATAGCGCATATGTCATCTTGCGAGCAACAACGAAACACGTCACATGGGTAGCCGGTTTTGACGCACTGAAACCGAACCAAACACATCATTAGTTGACGTCGGTGATGAAGACATTAAAGTGCTGCACTGATGAGAGCTCAACCCTGCCTAGAGGATTGCTTGTCTGGAACAGACTCTAGGGTGTTTATACTCTTCTTGTAACAACCTTCATGATTTCTCTTGATTAATTTTGTCTTTTTATGTCACTCGTGTTGAAATTGTTATGTCCTGTAAGGACACTGTACTTTGTCCTAATAATAAACTAAAATCTTAACGATGCACATGTTGAACCACAATGTACATACACTAGGTCACAGTGAAGAAGATCAGATGTTCTGACATCCAAGGATCTGTACCTGTCATAAGGGACTCACATCATCCATCTACAAGTAAAATATTAAAGCTGCTGTAAGTTTAGAATTTCATGTTTCATCTTGCACTTAAAAATACGGGTGACTGGTGCCAAACTGACCTTCTAGTCTCAGTGTAAGGTTTTACCAAATACTAAGACAAACTTAAGTGTCTCCTAGTTCCTAGATGTCCACAAGTTGTCTATCAAATGCTGTGGTTTTCTTCTATTTGACAGATGGAATGTCCTTATCAGCTTCAGAGGATTTATGACCTCAGTAACATTATACACGTTCTCAATTTGAAAATGCTCTTCTTAAATGTTAATTTGAAGAGTAAATTATACTTCAGTAATATGTAGATAATGGTGGTCACGGATGAGTGACAAAGCATACATGTTGAGGGAAAGTTGCGAGGCCCTTGGGATGTTACTCCGGTTACTGCGGTTTGGGATCAGAAATTGCTTTCCATGTACTTCTTTCTCAGTTCACTGCCGCTGCAAGCGAGGCTCTGGATTTCTCGATGTCTTGACTGTAGGGAGGATGTTGATATGAAGCTGGCCACAATGGCTAACTTTTTTCAAATGATTTCTACAGAGACTGCTTAAGAAGTCTTAACAACATTAAAGTATTTAATATACTTTGTGAAGCCTGTTGCTGTATCTTAATAACTGTAGTAGCAATTACAGAGTCTCATAATATCTAGCTATCAAGAACCTTTTAGAAATGTGCTTACGTCTGGATAATCAGCCAGACGGTGATGATGGTGATGGTGATGGTGGATGTCTCTGGCTTCCAGTGTTATGAAAAGCAGCAAGCAGACGACAGCTTGGTACAACCGTGTTTGTTTAATCATCGTGATTGGTAAACCACTTTGTGTAAGATCTCTTTAGAAAAAATAATCACATTACATTATTTTCATCTTATCAGTACTTATGAACGTTAATTAAGCTTTGGAAAATATGGAAAAGAACTTTTACCTAGTAACTGTTATTCAGTCAAATCTTCAGTGAAACAGATGGTTCAAAGTACAAAAATATAAAATATATCTTTAAATAAATAATCCTAATAACACTAGTACCACTACACTCACATACAACGAGTTAAGCAAGAAACACACACAACTGTGCTTTTGTCTACTTGCGTTTAAAGCCAGTAACGGCGATGTTCACCTCGACAGACGTCGTCGTTAGGTTGTCACTGTCTGTAGTGTGGGGAAGACAACTGTTAGAAACGACGTCGCTAGTCACGTGACGTCAGAGCGAAGCTCAGTTATCTTGCGTTGTCGACGTGGCGGTTATTAAAGAATAAATGTTTAAAAGAAGTTATAGGTGTAGTACATCTCTTTTTTGCAATTTTAATACTTCTTTAACATGCTTATTGTGTTTAAACTTCATTAACGAAGGTGACTTTGTCAGTGAGTACAGAGACTAAGCTGATTCAGACAATGAATTGATTCAAGAAACTACATTATTTATTGTATTTATTAACAATGTTGAATACACGTACTCACGAAAGTTTTGATTCTTTTAAATAAATCTATAAGATGCTATTTAGCGTCTTCTTATCCAAGTAGAAGGAATGTAAATGTGTGGGAAAGACCATAACGTGTCCTGGTAAGATTCCAACGGTTGAATCCGCACTGACAACTACAAATACTACTTTATTATTGGGATTCTTACAAATATATTTACTTCACCCTGTTGATACTTGAAACTTTACCAGTGTACCATACTGGTACTGACAAACTACCAACAGAGAGCTTAGATGTAGAGAGGGTGCACTCCTTCTTTGTCCTTACTTGTTGAGAAAAGTAGTGACGGAGTTGCGTCCCTTCGAAAAATGATGCTACGCCGCAGTTGCTACTATCAACGACTACTAAACAAAGTCGTCGCTAGCAGTGTTTATCTTTGGAGTAAATGTCTAGGTGTTTGCGATATCAAATGACCTTTATCTAAGAACAGATTTTTGTGTCTTTTATTCATGGGAATTGCTTAGATGAGGGTAGTTTGGGAGAGTTTTAATACATGTATGACAGCTGACTATATTTAAAAAGGATAACTTTTATAAATTCAAACAGCACAAATTTGCATTTATTTAAAATCCATAAAAATCTAATTTATGAGAATTTATTAATATGAGAAAAGCAGTTGAAAACAGAATTACACATAAATATAAACAAGCCACATTCAGGATACTTGCTCACATATACTGAGACATATAGATTTCTGTTTACATACAAGCATGGGCAATAAATTCTCACGCAAATCATAATAATCATAATTAATAACAAATCATAATACTACTATTAATAATAATGTATATATTTATATACATTCACATCCCTTGTTGTAAGAACATTGGTTGACAATTTAAAGATAACAGCTATGCTTACTATGAAATATACAGCAAGCAGATACTCAAAAGGGATCATTCTCACATGTACTTTAAATGAAGATTTATAACATTTTCTTTCACACTTTTCTATAATAATTTTAAATTACTTTAGCTTAAAAGCTACAAATGATGTAACTTCAAAATTTTTTTATTTCTTTTTGTTCCTTTTTCAAAAAAGGACACAGAGCTATCTTTCAAAGAAAAACATTGATAAATAGATTAATCACACTTCCTTTCAGATCACATGCACCAAGTGGACAACAGAGGTCAATGCTTTTTAGCTCTTCCCATAGAAGTCGAATCAACTGAGATTTAACTTTTTTCCCAGGAAGTAACTGGTCAATATTTTTACAACAGGTACACTCTAATATCTTGACTGTCTCACTCAGAATTTTAGTATTTTTGGTGGTGGTTGTATGGAGAAAATGGCTAGAGGGTCACTACAGTTATCATCAAAATTATTGAAAGTGATACTTACTTTATCAATAATGTCTTTGTCATTTAAACAATCGATGTCATGGTCATAGTCATTCTCGTCAATATCTACATTACATATCATTATGTCCTGTTGTTTGTCAGTGGTCACAGATGTCAGAGTCAATAAAGAGCTGTCATTGTCCTTCTGGCAATTAGTTCCACGACTGTGATGAAACAGGTTCTCAATCATGATCTGACAGAAGAATAATCTAAACTGTTCTGCAGTGGGATTATGTAGATGCTCCCCTTTTCCCTGAAAGCATGAAAAAAAAGTCTTCTAAGCAGTCTTGATTCAGTTTTTCTGTAAGAAGTAATGAAATACCATGATTTTTCTGAAGCTCATCAAAAAGCTCAAGCAGAGCCTGCACAGTCATCTTCCACCCTGTCAGACAAGGTAGTGCATTGGATGAGGGTGTTTTAACAGTGTGCAACCATTGCAAAGTGTCACAGAGAAACTCTTTATGCCCAGATGCAAGCTATGATCATCATTAGCCTTATGTGCCAGTTAGAGTGATCTCTCATGATAAATGTTAATTAAAAAATAAAATATGACAGAAACAAAGGCCTATGATGGTAAAATATGGCTTAGTAACATATATTGGAATATATCATTATCTAATAATCATAAGTTATCAACCTTGAATGGTGGATTTGGAATGGCGAAAATTGTGGGTACTGCATTCCAGACTTTTTTGGGGGTTTGACAGTTGTACTGACTTTCCTCGAAATGATCCGAGCAAAGACAGTATTCGTTTCCATACACATCAGATGGTGTAAGATGGTCAAAATCTTTCCTTCTCGTAAAGTTCATCCATATTTTCCACCTGTTGTAATGATTTTTTCAATATATTAATAACAAATCTTTTTATAACACCTCACCCCAGTGACGAATGCCTTAAATGAAAATACTATAACAAATTTAAATATGTTTCTAATCAGATAAGTGAGAATTCATCACACAGTTTCACAGTATAATCAGTAAAGTCGTTTTAATTATCATAGAAATTGAGCAAACGCGTTGTAGTAGACTGCTCTCAACTACAGTACACTTATGGATCGTAATTTGAGAATACATTTGTAGCTTACCTCTGTTCTTTAGGAAATTGTGGAAACAATTTTCTGTTGAGGTTGATTTAAATCTGGCGTTCTGACAGTTAATTGCAGAACAAAATTGCCCACCTTGCCTCAGACGATCGCCTTGTCCCATGTTGTTTCGTAGCATCACGTTACGAAAGATAACTCTAACGGACGAGTTTTCCCGCGGTCACGAGTGAACGCTCTCTACATCTAAGCTCTCTGCTATCACTTAGTACAAGAAACACTTAATATAAGCCGCACTCACTCAAAACAAATCTCTACACTGTATTTTATTGCAAAAATTAATAATCAATCGCGGTCCTGACATCGATAGTTAGGTCACGTGATGTTCCTCTATAAACCTTTCTCAGTGATGAGATTGTAGTAAGTATATTGTATATTATATTTATGATGAAATGTGCTAGTTAACACACCAGCCCATGTGCCTACAAGCGAGGGGCCTGTGTTGGCCAACAATTCCGTTCACAACAGTCAGAACTCAGTAAGGGGAGTGTACTGCTGCTGTCGAGCATTTATCTGCGTAGTTGTTCCCCTTTGACTATAACAAGCGACTGTGACAGTAATTTTTTTTTTAAATTTGTGATGTATGTTCGTTACGAAAGAGGCTGAGTAGTTTCTGTGTATATCTTGTTTGACTCTGTGTTGCTGCCCCTGACTAGACTTGTTACAAGAGTGGAATTTCCTCTCCTGAGTTTTGTTTTTGAGTTTCTAATTGTTTGAATCTTTTTGTTTCTCTAAGTCTTTTTAAAGTTTTTATGAGTTTTTTTTCTTTCTTAATACAGTTAAAATGGCAGAATGTAATTAATAAGTTGAGATATATAAATATATAAAAACTAATCGATTGGTAAAGATTGATAAAAAAATTTTCTGAAGAAGTTTTGTTGTGAATTTGTGACTCAAATAAAGCCGTTGTTGTGCATATTAAGCGTGTCTCGTCCTATTTTTTCTTCATTTCGTTCAATCCTATTGTCTTTGTCATTTTATTTTTATTGGTATTCATGCATCCATGTTGGAGATTACGATAGTGAAGTCAAGAAATCATTTGCTAAAGATCCTTGGTTCAAATTTCCCATTAGAACCCTTTTCTTAAATTTGGTAGGTCTAGCCAATGGCAGTTTTCTGCAGGTACTCCTGCTTCATCTTCCCTTCCCGCACAAAGACAAACAGTGTGTTTGCTATTACACCAGCCTTAGATCCCTGTCACAGATGGTCCTCCAGTTAGGGGTTTAGCATTCAGTGAATTCTTCTAAGAGAAATCACGATAGATTTACATGAGGACACCTTTAATTTTAATTTTGTTTTTACCTAAAGTACTTGCCAACTGGTCTATCACTCCACTTTACCAGTATATTGCAGGCGATAATTCCAAATAGAGTTTTTGTTCTCAATATTTTAATAACCATCTTTAACCTTCATCTTTTAGCTTTGAACGATTACTGTTGTTCAGGTGATGAGAGTGATGGGGTGAGGGTGTGACTGGAAAGGCGGAACTTGAATTCAGTCAAACGTGACTGGCTGATGACACTGTGGTGTTATGTTCTGTCATACAACCAGCCTCTCAAACAAGTATTTGAGATTTATTCTGCAGTATGCTTTCCCGTGCTGAGTAATTTTGTATTTTGTCAGACACATAGACATTAGTCACAAAAGTCACACAAAACCAGTTTCCTTTTACTGAAATTTATTTTATTGTTGAATTTCTTGAACAAACACAGCAATAGAGAAACACAGAGAAAGCCTTTAAATGCATGGAAATACAATAAATTTAGAGACAAATTTGAACTCGGTGATCTTATACTCGTGCGATGACTTCCTATTATTCGTTGACATCACAGAATCGGACAGTAGGCAGACGCACCCTGTTGTTGTTACTATTTGGCTACATCCAGCATCCAATACTCATTGGTAGCAGGTGACATTAGTCCGTTTGTATTCTGAGAAGGTCCGTCCATCTACCTACTGGCATAAGAACAAAATGCAAAACATTTGGTGTAATTGTCATTCAAAGTGTGACATTTGCACTAAGTTCTAATATAAACATAACTATTTAAGTCTTGTCAACAAATAGTTACCGATTTCTTACGATTACAACTTAAAAGTTTTAATGCTGAAAACAATTCAGAAAATCGTTTAAAAATAAAGGTTGAGTAGAAGTAATATTTTCTACAAAATGTTTGTAATGTCTTAATGCTCTCAGGTCAGGAGATGTCTCTCAGTAAATTTAATAGTTTAATTATTGCACATGTTTATTTGTGTGTTTGTATGTTTGCTTGTTTCTGTGTTTGGCTGGTTGGTTTGGTTTTTTTTTCCACCACATCAGTGGAAGGCAATGCGTTTTGGCTAGTGTTCTTTAGAAAGAAAAGTATGAAATAAAGGTTATTACTCTATGCTATGAAAATAAAAGAAAGTGCTGATTTTTATCCTTTTTCAGTGCAGTTGTTAAGGTTTAGACACCTTCGTGCTGCTGAGCTCTGTCACCTATAAACGACTATGCGATGAAATCTTTCGGCTTCTTCTACTGTTTTTATTTGTTTACTGCGATGAAGGCGTCAACATTGACACTACTTTATGAGTCAGAAATGTTCTCAAGGTCTCTAGGGCTGGACTTTTGAAAGAACTAGGTGAACCATACTAGTACAACATACTAGCTACTCAAATCTTAATACGTTCCTTTTCTTAATCCTTTATATATTTTTCTTCCGATATATTTATTAATATTCACAAAAATTCGCACACAAATTCGTAATGTTACCTTGGTGAAAAGTACATGTAACGTCGCTTGCAGACACGTTTAGCGCTTGCTGCAAAATTATTAAAAAATCACTGGCAGTCAAAGTCAGGGGCATCATACAGACAACGTTTTGACTCTCATTTTTCGTCAAGTTATCATTATTTCTTTATCTTTTATGTCAAGACTTGAAAGTACGCGTGTTTAAAATATAAGACTACAGCAAGTGGTGATACAGGTGTACATGTTACAGACACTAGAAACGACCAGTTGTGGCAAGAAAGTGTAAGTTATGTGTAAAGTGGAGTGTTAGGCTATGGTGACAAGAAGACACGTCAGCAAGTGTGTCACCAAACCTACTTTTGACGTCGTGAGCAACAGCACACACGTCATCTTGCAAGCAACAAGGAGACACGTCACATGGGTAGCCGGTTTTGACGCACTGAAACCGAACCAAACACATCATTAGTTGACGTCGGTGATGAAGACATTAAAGTGTTGGACGGATGAGAGCTACACCCTGCCTAGAGGATTGCTTGTCTGAAACAGACTCTAAAGTGTTTTACTATTGTTGTAACAACTTTTATGAGTTATCTTGATTAATTTTGTCTTTTTATGTCACTCGTGTTGAAATCGTCATGTCCTGTAAGGTCACTGTCCTTAGTCCTAATAATAAACTAGAATCTTAATGATGCACATGTTGAACCACAATGTACATACACTAGGTCACAGTGAAGAAGATGAGATGTGCTGACATCCAAGGATCTGTGCCTGCCATAAGAGAGTCACATCATCCTACAAGTGAGATACTAGAGCTGCTGAAAATTTCATGTTGCATCTTGCACTTAAAAATACGGGTGACTGGTGCCAAACTGACCTTCTAGTCCAAGTGTAAGGTTTTACCAAATACTAACACAAACTTAGGATGTCTCCTAGTTCCTAGATGTCCACAAGTTGTCTTTCAAATGCGGTGCTTTTCTTCTCTTTGACAGATGGAATGTCCTTATCAGCTTCAGAGGATTTATGACCTCAGTAACATTATACACGTTCTCAATTTCTTTCTCGGTTCACTGCCCGCTGCAAGCGAGGCTCTGGATTTCTCGCGGTCTTCACTGTAGGGAGGATGTTGGACATGAAGCTGGCCACAATGGCTAACACCACATTCTTGTGGCATCTTCGTGTTTTACGACACCAGGCTTTTACACCAGACATCAGCAGCGATAGCAATCAGTGTGCTTCACATCACTCTCCTGCTTCTAAGGTCCTCCACCACTGCGCATGCGTGTCATATTCTCCCAGTCGCCCACCGGAAGATGAAGTATTCCGTGCAAAACATTTTGTGCTTTACGATTATGTATATTTTCTTACTTCGAACATTGAAACCTTTATTGAAATGATTTCTACAGGGTCTGAGTAAGAAGGCATAACAACATTAGAGTATTTAATATACTTTGTATAGCCTGTTGCTGTATCTTAATAACTGTAGTAGCAACTACAGAGTATCATCATATCTAGCTATCAAGAACCTTCTAGAAATGTTCTTACTGATGGACTTTGAGCCAGACGGTGATGATGGTGATGGTGAATGTGTCTCGCTTCCAGGGTTATGAAAAGCAGCAACAAGATGACAGCTAGGTACAACCGTCTTTGTTTAGTCATCGTGATTGATAGACCGCTTGGTTTAAGATAAAAAAAATCACAATACATTATTTTCATCCAGCACTCATCAGTGTTAAATAAGGTTTTGAAAATATGGAAACGAACTTTTACCTAGTATGCAAAACTGTTGTTCAGTCAAATCTTCACTAAAAAGGAAGATTCAAATTACAAAAGGAAAAAATATATCTGTAAATAAATAATCCTAATAACACTAGTACCATTACACTCAAATACAACGAGTTAAGCAAGAAACACACACAACTGTGCTTTTGTCTACTTGCGCTTAAAGCCAGTAACGGCGATGTTAACCTCGACAGACGTCGTCGTTAGGCTGTCACTGTCTGTAGTGTGGGGAAGACAACTGTAAGTAACGACGTCGCTAATCACGTGACGTCAGCGCGAAGCGTCAGTTATCTTGCGTTGTCGACGTGGCGGTTATTAAAGAATAAATGTTTAAAAGAAGTTTTAGGTCTAGTATGTCTCTTTTTTGCAATTTTAATACTACTGTAACATGCTTATTGTGTTTAAACTTCATTAACGAAGGCGACTTTGTCAGTGAGTACAGAGACTAAGCTGCTCTGATTCAGACAATGAATTGATTCAAGAAACTACATTATTTATTGTATTTATTAACAATGTTGAAGAACAGTGGAAAGGGAGATGAAAGGAAAGGGCTGGACATGGGGTCACCTAGAGCGGGTTTCAGCCGATCGACATCGGTGGCGGACTCTGGTTGAGGCCTTATGTGCAACCTGATGCACGAAGAGAAAATAGATAGATTACTGCTTAAAAGAAGTTGCACTGCTTTTTTTTTTTTTTTGTTAGATGTACGTGTTAGATATAACTTTCTTTTCGTTGTATTAAAAAAAAATCTTTCCTTATTCCTTATTTTTTTTATCAGTAATCTATTTGAATATCACGGTCAGAGTATATAGTGGGTTGGGGGTCGTGTCAGTTCACGTGTTCAAAGCCACCGCTCCCCCCTGCATGTGAGACGCTGGACAGATGAAGGTTCGCACCAACATTTCCTGGGCCTCACGTGCGAGTAGTGTGAAGCTCACCCCATGTCAAGCCAGCGGCCTTGTGGCGCATCGCTTAGCGCAGGGATGCCCAACCTACGGCCCGCGGGCCATATCCGGCCCGCAACGCGGTGCCATCCGGCCCGCGAAACTTCTGCCCACAGTGCAGGAAATCGGCATGTTAGTAATAAAAAAAAAAAAAAAAAACAACCCGAAAGAAACCGAAAAAAGGGAAGAAGTATTCGTATTCGAAAGAGGCTGAGTAGTTTCTGTGTATATCTTGTTTGACTCTGTGTTGCTGCCCCTGACTAGACTTGTTACAAGAGTGGAATTTCCTCACCTGAGTTTTGTTTTTGAGTTTCTAATTGTTTGAATCTTTTTGTTTCTCTAAGTCTTTTTAAAGTTTTTATGAGTTTTTTTTTTTTCTCTTAATACAGTTAAAATGGCGGAATGTAATTAATATGTTGCGATATATAAATATATATGAACAATGTAATCTATTGATAAAGACTGTTTTTATAAGTATGTTTTGTTGTGAATTTGTGACTCAAATAAAGCCGTTGTTGTGCATATTAAGCGTGTGTCGTCCTATTTTACTTCATTTCGTTCAATCCTATTGTCTTTGTCATTTTATTTATGCATCCTTTATAAAAGCCAAATAACATCTGCTTATCTTAATAATAAAATTAATACTATATTGTCAACTGCAGGCTAAATACATCCAGTTGATGACATGGGGACATTGAAGATGCGTGAATGTATTGTCCAAGAAGGAGACGGTATGGAGATCAGCTGGTCCAGGGTAAAACATCATATTTTAAATATGATGTGGTATGTTCTTAAGTTGTTTATCTATTATCGTAGAACATCTGACAGTAAGTATAACACAATGTACACAAGTAAATATACAATCTACATTGCGTGTTTACCACTAGATTGAAGCTTTATAGAAGGAATTAAAAAATGCTGACTAAAATATTTTCAGAGAAAATAAGCTTTTTTAATGTTCAAAGAAACACACGGACAGGCTTCACTAAGTGTTATTTAAAGATACTTTTCGTGATTAGCTTGTTTGACCTCCCTTGTTTATCTTGAGTTCCACTTTTTATAGTGTGACACTATGATAATAATAATAATAAATATTTTATGAGGCTATCTGGCCCACATCAACATCAACTGCTGTTGGTTACATACATATTAATATTGGGTAGCTTTATATAAACATAAATTCTTTGTATTAAGGGTTTATAGTATATAGTCAAATAATAATAGACATTTATCCCTATACCTCATGTGATGCACATGGTCACAGATCTCCTTTACAAACATTGTTTTTAAGTAAAGGACAACTCTAATGACTTCTCTACTCTCTAGGTTCTTACACATGTAATTTTCAATTTTCAAGATGCCATTTGGTCCATGTCCATGTGCTCCGCCAGCAGACAGCAGACCTGTCCACAGTCGCCCTACGATGGACTCCAGACGGCCGAAGAAAACGAGGCAGCCCAAAGGAAACTTGGAGAAGAACAGTGGAAAGGGAGATGAAAGGAAAGGGGTGGACATGGGGTCACCTGGAGCGGGTTTCAGCCGATCGACATCAGTGGCGCACTCTGGTTGAGGCCTTGTGTGCAACCTGATGCACTAAGAGAATTAACTAACTAAATTTGGTCCATATCAACATCTTATATTGTATCCTACATGCATATTAACAGTGGGTGGTCAACATTTCAGTTGTGTTTGGGGTTTCATCTAGATAATAAACAGTATAAAGACATTCAATGCTAAGTAATTATATGTACATTGACATTATGTCCTTATTTTCAGACATTCTGTTTTATAGAGGGCAACATTCATAGCTACTTTTCCCTTAAGGTTCTTACACAAAAGGTCAACCTTAAAGGATGATGGGAATTTCTGGTAATAGAGTGGGGTATATCTCTTACGTAGAATTGTATATTTAGGGTATGTTAACAAAAAATGGTATCGGTCTTCCAGACTTTGACTGTCATTCTGCTACTCGGTGTGGTGGTAGTTTGTTGGTGGTACAATGAGCGATGGCGGCGTTAAAGGTAGAATAGGTGATTTCTCGGCATGTGTTTAATTGTTGGGATGTTGGGAGACCATACTCTTCTTCCTGAACCCTTTACGGAATCTGGTACCCAAGTCCAACAACTGGGTGCTTACAGAGCCGATTCGATACCCGTGTGTCGATGCTCACTTATATCATCTACCCTGGTTGGAGCCATTGGGAGTAAAGATAGCTCTTGAGCTTTCAATGCCATGGCGAACAGCAAGCAGACGACAGCTTGATACAGTCGGATTTCTGCTGTCGTCGTGATTCGAATTGTTTTGGAAATCTTAAGAAAACATTGCTATATCATTTTAATGTTGTCAATAGATATACAGGTTAATGCAGTTCTGCGATGTGTCAGAAGGAGGTTTTTACAAAAATCTGGTAAACTCTGTACGAACCCTACACTCAACTGCAGATTTTCTGACAATATTGTAATTGCGGCGGGAGCGTTTGTTTGGGTTAGCGGGTACGTACTGCTGACGGCGCTTAGTCCCTCCACCCCGCATCCCCTTCCACCCCACGCGTGGTCGCGCGAGACAGACAGCAACAGCGGGTGACGTAGTACCCAAACGCTCGCACCTGTTTCTCCGGCCCCGGACCTGTCCTGCTGGGTCTGGCAGTAGACCTTAGAGACTGAGTTACAGAAGTACCTTAGTGCCGCAATGCACTCTGGTCCGCTGGAAATAGCGGCTCGTGGCACTCAGTCTCTTTCCCCACCCAAGGGAGTTAGTTGCTAGAGTTTGAAAGGCTAGGTAGGTAGGTTAGGATAGATATAGTAGTTGTATGTGTAAATTGTGTAAATAAATCTATGTCTTTGAACATTAAGTACCTGTGTGAGCTTGTTAGTGCCAACGAGTGCTAGTGTGTCGTACCCGTGTCCTCGTCGTGTGAATGAGGTGAACGGGTATCACTAGTGCGAGAGAGATTTGTGTGCTGTCCATGTAGTCGTGACACAGCAGCAGAGAAAGAACAAACGTGAAGGTCCGGAGGAATTGATGCACCGATTGAAAAGACACTTTAGTGTGAGAGCAAGTAAATCACGGTCTTTTGTGGACTCCAAGGTCGCCTAGGTTCGGGTGCATGGTTGTAAGGATACGTTAAAAAAAAAAAGACGCACCCGACTAACGAAAGCATGTGAACTCCCTTGTGAACTTGTTCACTGAAACAACAAAGAGGAACGGACTTATTTGGCGCTAAGCTAAGGTAGAGCGTGTTAGCGGGGGTCCGTCAGTCCGGCTTCATAGTTATATTGTATGACATTTTCTTTAAAGGATTACGGACGATTACTTAATTTGTGATAGGAGCGATTAAAAGAGAAACGAAACAAATAAAGCTAAATAATCTTCTGTTATTTAAAAAACGCTAGGCACTTCAAAAGAAGTGTACGTGGTAAAGCTATGGCTGTGCGTCTAAACAGACACAAAGGAAAAAAAAATCCAACTATATTTTTCTATCGACTTGCGTGTAAACTCTTCTATATTTACCTCCACTTACATCTTTAACTCAATGGTAGCGTGATGCCAACAAAAATGTTTTATTTTCGAGCTGCAGACGTGGTGGTTACTGAAAGATAAAAGTTCACAACACGTAACAGAAGTTAAAGGACTATATTGGGATGCAATATTTATCTTTTGACAAGGTAAAGCTGTATGGAAGATGCTATCTACCCCTTCACGCTTGTCATCTTTTCGAATACATCTTTCTCCATACACAAAATGCGTGAAAAGTTATTGATATTCATGCATCCATGTTGGAGATTACGGTAGGGAAGTGAAGAAATCATTTGCTAAAGATCCTTGGTTCAAATTCCCATTAGAACCCTTTTTTAAATTTTGGTAAGTCTGGCCAATGGCAATTTTCTGCAGGTACTCCTGCTTCATCTTCCCTTCCTTTCATGTAGATGGAGGCACTTTCCCCACGAAGACAAACAGTGTGTTTGCTATCACACAAGCCTTAGCTCCCTGTCACAGATGGTCCTCCAGTTAGGGGTTTAGCATTCAGTGAACGCTTCTAAGAGAAATCACGATAGTTTTACATGAGGACACCTTTAATTTTAATTTTGTTTTTACCTAAAGTACTTGCCAAATGGTCTATCACTCCACTTTACCAGTATATTGCAGGCTATAAGTCCAAATAGAGTTTTTAAAAACTATCTTTAACCTTCATCTTTTAGCTTTGAACGATTTCTGTTGCTCAGGTGATGAGAGTGAGGGGTGGGGGGTCTGACTAGAAAGGCGGAACTTAAATTCAGTCAAACGTGACTGGCTGATGACACTGTGGTGTTATGTTCTGTCATACAACCAGCCTCTCAAACAAGTATTTGAGATTTATGTTCTGCAGTATGTCTTTCCTTGCTGAGTAATTTTGTATTTTGTCAGACACATAGACATTAGTGACAAAAGGCACACAAGACCAGTTTGCTTTTACTGAAATTTATTTTATTGTTGAATTTCTTGAACAAACACAGCAATTGAGAAATACAGTGAAAACCATTAAATGCAAGGAAATACAATAAATTTAGAGACAAATTTGAACTCGATGATCTTATACTTGTGCGATGACTTCCTATTATTCGTTGACATCACAGAATCGGACAGTAGGCAGACGCACCCTGTTAGTGTTACTATTGGGTACATCCAGCATCCAATACTCATTGGTAGCAGGTGACATTAGTCCGTTTGTATTCTGAGAAGGTCCGTCCATCTACCTTCTGGCGTGAGAACAAAATGCAAAACACTTGGTGTAATTGTCATTCAAAGTGTGACATTTGCACTAAGTTCTAATATAAACATAACTATTTAAGTCTTGTCAACAAATAGTTACCGATTTCTTACGATTGCAACTTAAAAGTTTTAATGCTGTAAACAATTCAGAAAATCGTTTAAAAATAAAGGTTGAGTGGATATTAAGTAATATTTTCTACAAAATGTTTGTAATGTCTTTATGTTCTCAGGTCAGGAGGTGTCTCTCAGTTAATTTAATAGTTTAATTATTGCACCTGTTTATTTGTGTGTTTGTGTGTTTGCTTGTTTGTTTGTTTGTTTGGCTGGTTGGTTTGTTGTTTTTTTTTTCACCACGTCAGTGGAAGGCAATGCGTTTTGGCTAGTGTTCTTTAGAAAAAAAAGTATGAGATACATGTTATTACTCGAGGCTATGAAAATAAAAGAAAGTGCTGATTTTTATTAGTTTTCAGTGCATTCGTTAAGTTTTGGACACCTTAGTGCTGCTGGGCTCTGTCACCTATAAACGACTATTGAACCAATTCTTTCGCCTGCTTCTACTTTCTTTATTTGTGTACTGCGATGAAGGTGTCAACATTGACACTACTTTATGAGTCAGACATGTTCTCAAGGTCTCTAGGGCTGGACTTTTGAAATAACTAGGTAAACCATACTAGTACAATATACTAGCTACTCAAATCTTAATACATTCCTTTTCTTAATCCTTTATATATTTTTCTTCCAATATATTTATTAATATTCACAAAAATTCGCACACAAATTCATAGTGTTACCCTGATGGAATCTCCACGAAATGTGGCTTGCAGACACGTTTAGCGCTTGCTGCAATTTTAAAAGAAATCACTGGCAGTCAAAGTCAGAAAGCATGTTGATGTGAGTTAGATGTCCACTATCTGTACATGCTCGCACCACAATATTTTTTTACAAGAAACACTTAATAGAAGCCGCACTCACAACAAATCTTTACACTGTAATCGTTCTCCTGACATGAATAGTTAGGTCACGTGATGTTCCTCTATAAACCTTTCTCCGCGATGAGATTGTAGTATATTCTATATTATATTTATGATGAAGTATGCCTATTAACACTCCATCCCATTACCCTACAAGCGAGGGGCCTGTGTTGGCCAAGATTTCTGTTCACGACAGTCAGAACTCAGTAAGGGGAGTGTACTGCTGCTGTCAGAGCATTTATCTGCGTAATTGTTCCCCTTTGGTGGTGCTACTGAGAAAAAACTGCGAGTCAAAATTTGTTAGTTCAATATTTAATGCACTATTTTTTTTTTATTTAAAGGAACAGAGAATCAAGTTTCAGTCACCAACACGAAGCCCACTCATACACCTATTTCTAAGGAGCTGTCCACATCCCTGAGCTGAGCCATATACACAGACAGCATCCCCTTGAAAGTTGCAATATGACAACATGCAGGCTCCAGGCAGACACTTCCAAGGTTTATTCAGGCCTCTGAAATCACTGTCTCAAAACGACAACAACTTCTGAGAAGGCACACAAACCACAGCCTCTTCCTCGACTGAAAATAAATAAATAAATAAATAAATTCCTGCTATTTCTAATAATTGCCAAAGGGAAATAATACATTTTGGTCAGGTGCCCATTCCCGTCAGCTGGGTTCACTTGGGTAAGGGAGCTGCGCTACACGAGTCTTGAACCTGCGTTCCTTTAAACCCTCTAACTCAGTGGTTCTTAACCTTGTTTGAGGTACCGAACCCACAAGTTTCATATGCACATTCACCGAACCCTTCTTTAGTGTCATCACGAATTGCGGGTGTGTCTTGACCTCCGTGGCGGAGGCTCCGCCGATCCCCTGAGGGTAAAGAGTTGAGGAAGGAGAATGTTATGTGCTTGTTTTTACAGGAAAGGTGGCTCCGAAAAAAGTGTGGTCTCTCAACACCCAACACCCCAACAACTAAACACATGCTAAAGACGACACCTTCTACCTTTAACGTCGCCATCGCTCCTTGCACCACCATCGTTGTTCTACAATATACTTTCCACTTCTGAGGAAGTTTGTATTTTGTCAGACACATACACATTGATAACAAAAGTCACAGAAGCACAGTTTGCTTTATATGGAATTTATTTTTTCCTTTAATTTCTTGAACGAACAGAACACTCGAGAAATACAGTGAAAATCGCTCAATGCATAAATTTAAAGACACCTTTGAACTCGGTGACCTTATACTCGTGCGATTCGTTAACATCCCAGAATCGGACAGTAGGCAGACGCACCCTGTTGTTGTTGTTACTATTTGGGTACATCAAGCATCCAATGGTCAGTTGTAGCAGGGACATTATTCACTTGTTATTCTGTCGACATCACCGAGGACTATTTGCCGATTCTTGGCCCTGTTGGTTTGAGAGCAAAATGCAAAGACTTTAGGTGTAGTTGTTATTCAAAGTATCGTCAAAGATATAGTTTACATGAGAAGAAGTGCTTTCATTTGCACTAGTTTCTAAACCAAACATAACTACTTATGTATTCAACATATAGTTACCCATTATTCACGATCGCAATTTAAAAGTGTTATTTCTGTAAATAGTACCGAGAATTGTTAATAACCAAAGGTTGAGTAGAAGGAATATTTTCTACACCACAGTTGTAATATCCTACTATCCCGAGGTCACACAACAGGGATTACAGAGTCACTCCTGGGCATCGGAATTATGAAAATTATTATTACTATTTTTATTTTAGACAGGGACATGTTTCTCATTCAATGGAATAGTTTCATCCTTGCATCAGTTTGCTTGTTTATTTGTTTTCAGCACACCTTTGGCAGGCAATGTCTTTTGTGTGTATAGTAAGTGTACGTTGTGAAGTCGAGCATGATAGATAAAAGTTGAGTTCTCGATGAAAAAAAAAAAAAGAAAGAAGGAGATACGTTTTATATATTTTCAGTGTAATTGCTAAGGTTTGGACAGATTCGTGCTGCTGGACCTGTGACCTGTAATCAACAATTGGAGCAAGCAAAGGGACACAAGACCCACCACTGACCGTGTTCTGGGATCACATGGGCAACCACACAATAGAATGTGCCAGTGCCATGTACAAGACTTCAGACAGTACCAGACGATCGGCAGCTAGAGGGCAGCAGCTGTACACACCCACAACAGACGAGATTGTACCAGTTCTTTTACCTGCTTCTACTTTTTCTGTTCACACCAATGAAGGCGTCCTCATTGACACTACATTATGAGTCAGACTCATGTTGCCAAGGTCTCTCTGGCTGGAACTTTGAAATAACTAGGTAAAGCTTAGTACAACATATTTAATCCTTATATCTGAATACTCTCCTTTTATTACATACATATCCCAAAAAATTAATTGTTTTTATATACGAACATTCACGGAAAGAGATCTAAATTTTACCTGTATTTACTTTCAAGGGATGTAGATAGCAGCGAGGAAAGCTTTCTCCTGCAAAATTAAAATTAAAAAATCACTGGTGTACAAAGTTAGAAAGCATGTTGATGTGAGTTAGATGTCCACTATCTGTACATGCCAGCACAACAACCATCATCACCTTAAAAACAAAACTGAGAACTGTCAGGTCAGTGGCTTATCTGTGTACATGTCTAGAGGTGTTGGATGGCTGCAACATGTAACAACGGTTTCCACAGTGACTGAGGTGAGCCGCAGCGTGCAATGGTAGGTCAGCTCACTCTTGCTTACTTTCACCAGCCACCTCCTTCCTTTCCTGGCCTCCCTCCACAATCGTTTATAGTGTGTGGTCAGTCACGTGGTGTGTGGTCAGTCACGTGGTGTGTGGTCAGTCACATGGCAAAACGTTTATGAAGTTTTGACAGAAGGGGAGTCATCAGGGAGGTGATTGTGACTATTGATAGTTACATGTTGCAGACTAGACGTCTTAGCAGTTTTTGCAGGAATTTAGTCTCGTATGTTGGGTCCTTATTTCTGTGTCAGCAGGCAGAGGTCATGTCTTTCCCCCTAAGAGTAGAACGGGTATTACTATGAAGGTTGGTATTTGGAAAAAAAGCTTGTTAAGCAGGTTTTGCTAGTGTCGCAGTTGTTAAAGTTTGCAGATGCTATGGCTGTACATGGCGACTCCCAGTTATTCGAAGCTATAATCCCACGGGGATGTTTTATGTTTAATGTGCTTGTATAAAACCATCCAGGAGACGATGATCTGTGTCTCTAGAGTCTAGAGTCAAGTCGGTAATGAAAAGTGAGAGGACTATGGCGGATACACAATCACATAAATAGGGGCATCATACAGACACAGGCAATAGACAGTGAGGGACATTTCAGTGTAAAATGATTGACAGTAGACCTGCTGTAAGACCTAAGATATTTGCGACAAATTCTACAAACTTATACTTGCTTGAATGTCCCAAATATGTAACTTTTGTTCTCTTTTTATTGTTTTTTTTTTCCTTAAAGTAATTTTGTCTATATTTTTTGGTAAAGCTGTTATTAATTCCCTGTCTCTCATGTCAAGCCTTGAAAGTACACATGTTAAAAATGTATGACTATAGTTTTTTTCCGATGCGGGTGTACAGACACCAGAGCCAACAGCTGTGACGTGAAAGTGCGAGTTAGATGGAAGGTAATGTGTTAAGCTATGGTGACAAGAGGAGACACCACCAAGTGTGTCACCAAACTTACCATTTCGATAAGTGCATTCGTCAGATAGATCGCAGCAACTACGAGATTCATGACAATTTTCGCCTGACACGCTGCACTGAAACCGAACCAAACACTTGATCAAAAGAGCGTTATAACTAGCAACAAAACACGTCATCAGACCGTCATAACTAGCAACAAAACACGTCATCAGACCGTCATAACTAGCAACAAAACACGTCATCAGACCGTCATAACTAGCAACAAAACACGTCATCAGACCGTCATAACTAGCAGGAAGCCTTCGCCAAGGTTTTCTAGTCTGACGTTCTTCCTTCCTACTTATCTTGGGCGGTCCGGTGGCTCTAGTGTTAGCGACTGTCACTGACAGTGAGAGTTGTCTGTCCCTGGGTCACATCTCTACAACACTGTGACGTCAGTGACAGACTGTGTGCCAGCAAATTCTGAACATCTGTCCATTTTACTCCCTTCTTACTTCCTCCATTGGGAATTTTCTCACCTGTACTTCACGCTTGTGAAAGTCCACTCACGCGCCAATGGCATGATTGCCGGTAACCTCATCTCTCACGTGACCCACAATTGAGTCCATTGGCCGGTACGCTTCCAGGTTCTATATTGACCATTATACCTTTACTATGTCCGGTGTGTACAAATCTTCTTAAGTCTTATGAGGACACTGTGTTTGTATAATTCTGTATATTAACCATTAAAAGATTTTGCCAAACTGACCTTCTAGTCACACTGTAAGGTTTTACTAATACTAACACAAACTTAAGATGTCCACAAGTTGTCTATCAAATGCTGTGGTTTTCTTCTATTTCACAGATGGAATGTCCTTGCCAGCTTCAGAGGATTTATGCCCTCAGTAACATTATACTCAATCTCAATATGAAAATGTTCTTCTTAGTTTAAAATGTTGATATGAAGAGTAAATTACACTCCAGTAACAGTGAGATAATAGTGGTAACGGATGAATGACAAAGCAAACATGTTGAGTGAAAGTTGGGATGTTTCTCCGGATTTTCGGTTTGGGATCACATTTTTCTGTCCATGTACTTATTTCTCAGTTCACTGCCCGCTGCAAGCGAGGCTCTGGATTTCTCGCGGTCTTCACTGTAGGGAGGATGTTTGACATGAAGCTGGCCACAATGGCTAACACCACATTCTTGTGGCATCTTCGTGTTTTAGTGACACCAGGCTTTTACACCAGACATCAGCAGCGATAGCAATCAGTGTCTTCACATCACTCTCCTGCTTGTAAGGTCCTCCACCACTGCGCATGCGTGTCAGATTCCCCCAGTCGCCCACCGGAAGTTGAAGTACTCAGTGCAAAATATTTTGTATTTTACGATTATGTATACTTTCTGACTTCGAAGTTTGAAAACTTTTTTTGAAATGATTTCTACAGAGACTGCTTAAGAAGACATAACAACATTAGAGTATTTAATATACTTTGTAAAGCCTGTTGCTGTATCTTAATAACTGTAGTAGCAATTACAGAGTATCATAATATCTAGCTATCAAGAACCTTCTAGAAATGTCCTTACTGATGGACTTTGAGCCAGACGGTGATGATGGTGATGGTGAATATGTCTCGCTTCCAGTGTTATGAAAAGCAGCAAGAAGAAGACAACTTGGTACAACCGTGTTTGTTTAGTCATCGTGATTGGTAGACCGCTTGGTTTAAGATCTCTTTTGAAAAAAAATCACATTACATTATTTTCATCTTATCATTACTTATGAACGCTAAATAAGGTGTTTAAAATATGGGAAAGAACTTTTACCTAGTATGGAAAACAGTTGTTGAGTCAAATCTTCAGTGAAACGGAAGGTTCAAAGTACAAAAATATAAAATATATATGTAAATAAATAATCCTAATAACACTAGTACCACTACACTCACATACAACGAGTTAAGCAAGAAAGACACACAACTGTGCTTTTGTCTACTTGCGTTTAAAGCCCGTAACGGCGATGTTAACCTCGACAGACGTCGTCGTTAGGCTGTCACTGTCTGTAGTGTGGGGAAGATAACTGGGAAAAACGAAGTCACTAGTCACGTGACGTCAGCACGAAGCTCAGTTATCTTGTGTTGTCGACGAGGCGGTTATTAAAGAATAAAGGTTTAACAGAAGTTAAAGTACTAGTAGGGTGCAATATCTATCTATAGACTTCGCTAAGAGCGGTGTATGATACTCTTCTCCCTGAATAATACACTACTTTTGTTTTCTAATCATTTGTCTATAAAACGGCACAATCTTTAAAAATGTCAAAATCTAGAGGTTTGTTGTAGTCGTAATTACCAGATGGTCTGAGTTCAAATTCTGGCCGTATGTCACCTGCACTCTACAGTGCCTTTCAGAGGAGGAAGACAACTAGATAAAAACAACGACAACAATTTAAATTTTAAAATAAATATAATTTGAAGTAAAAGAAAGCACAAAACAAAACCCGATTTCGCAACCCACAGTCTGAACACTTCCACTGTCACATAACATCTAATGTTCCTTCCGACTATTCAACTCTGCACAATGTTACCAGTTGAAAATGACACCAAGTCTCTACTTTCATATAACACAGAGTTTCCAGTTCTAAGTAACACAAAGTTTCCACTGACACCGATGCTCTTCCTGAAGTTATTTCTAATTCAGCTCTGGTTGGTGAACCCCAGGCGGATACGATGAATAAGCGAAGAACAATAAACAAAAGAGAAAAACACAAAAACCTGGAGAGAAAAAAGTAACCAGTCTTTAAAAAATGGCAATTTCAACTTTAACTATTTTTAACCATATCCATAAAATATACACAAATATATCACACTCATCAAATACAGAAATTTCCCCATTCTTCAAATCCAAACACAGACTCACCGAAAATCAACAGAAATGCCCACTCACCTAAACGGATTCAATGTTACACTACGATACAAATCTGGTAAGGATGTGCCCAGTCCAGTCAGGACTAACTTTCAAGTCTGTTCAGGACTTGTTACATAACATACAAATCTGGTCAGGATTTGTACCCAGGACTACAACACCAAGTCCGTTCAAGACTTGTTACAAAAGAAAACCGCACTGACAACACCCAGCAGACTGTTACTTCTCCCCGCTCCCGTCAAGGAAAAACTCAGTCACACAACAAACATCCAAAACATCACAACACACTCTTTCCTTTGTTCTTCGAACAAAACCACCTATCAACACCAGTTGATTAAAAAATAGACCTGCCCTAGTAGTCCTTTAAATAACAAGGTATAAAAGAAATTCTTCAGATTGTGTGCCCTGGTCTTCTGTTTTCTATTTAAATTTTATATCTCTCATCATCTCTTTTATTTCCAATTTTAATACTACTTTAAAATGCCTAAATATATTTAAAAGTCATTAAGAAATGCCACTTTGTCAGTGTGTTTAGACATTAAGCTGCTGTGATTTAGACCATTACATGTACTACATATTCAAGAAACATATTATTTATAGTATTTATTAACACTGTTTAATACACGTGCTCACGAAACTTTTTATACTCTCAAATAAATCTATAAGATGCCATTCACCCACTTCTTTGTACAAATAGAAGGATAAATAAAGTTGTGGGAAAAACCATAACTGGGCTTGGTAAAATTGAAACTGTTGAATCCGTACTGAAAACTACAAAAACTATTTTACCATTCCAATTCTTACAAATATATTTACTTCACACTGTTGATACTTCAAACTTTACCAGTGGACCATACTGGTACTGACAAACTATCAATCAGTACTAGAAACACTTAATATAGGCTGCACTCAAAACAAGTCTCTACACTGTATTTTATTGCAATAATTATGTATCAATCGCGCTCCTGACATGAATAGTTAGGTCACGTGATGTTCCTCTATAAACCTTTCTCAGTGATGAGATTGTATTATATTGTATATTATATTTATGATGAAGTATGCTAGTTAACACACCATCCTCATGTGCCTACAAGCGAGGGGCCTGTGTTGGCCAACAATTCCGTTCACGACAGTCAGAAATCAGTAAGGGGAGTGTACTGCTGCTGTCAGAGCATTTATCTGAGTAGTTGTTCCCCTTTAACTATAACAAGCGACTGTGAGAGTAATTCTTTTTGATTTACCATGTATGTCAGCTGAGAAAGAGGCTGAGTAGTTTCTGTGTGTATCTTGTTTGACTCTGTGGTGCTACCCCTGACCAGACTTCTTAGAAGAGTGAAATGTGTTCACTTGAGAACCTGTTGTCTCAAACACTTGTTTTTGAGTTTCTAATTGTTTAAATCCTTGTTTGTCATTTTAAAGTTTGTATGAATTGGATATTTTTCTCTTAATACAGTTAAAATGGCGGACTGTAATTAATATGTTGCGATATATAAATATATATATATACAAAGTAATCTATTGATATAGACTGTTTTTATAAGGATGTTTTGTTCCAAATTTGTGAATCAAATAAAGCCATTGTTTTGCATATTAAGCGTGTCTCGTCCTGTTTTACTTCGTTCAATCCTATTGTCTTTCTCATTTTATTTATGCATCCTTTATACAAGCCAAATAACATCTGCTTATCTTAATAACAAAATTAATACTATATTGTCAACTGCAGGCTAAATACATCCAACTGATGACATGGGGAACATTTAATATATTGTCCAAGAGAGGAGACAGTATGGAGAGCAGCTGCTCCAGGGGAAAACATCAGATTTTAAATATGATGTTGTGTGTTCTTGAGTTGTTTATCTATCATCGTAGAGCATCTGACAGTAGGGATAACAGAATGCACACAAGTAAATATACAATCCACATCGCGTTTTTACCACTAGAATGAAGCTTTAAAGAAGGAAGTAAATATGCTGACTAAAATATTTATTTGTGAGAGAAAATAAGCTTTTTTAAATGTTAAAGAAACACACCGACAGGGTTCACTAAATGTTGTTCAAAGATACTTTTAGTGATTGATAGCTTCCATATCCTATTTAAGTTTCTACATTATCAAAATTAATGAAATTAATATAAGACACTGTAGAGATTTGGGTCTTGCATACCACAGGCAGTGAAGATAAAAGTCATGCCATTGAATTAACCATTTTTTGTCAGATGTTTCACCCTACTTGTACTTTGATGTCCTGGTAAAGCCATCCATTCCAAAACACCAAAGACAAGAAAAAAGAACTTAAGTACAGCTGCTGCTACTTTTGTGGCACATAATAATAAAACACATAATAATACAAATAACAATAAAAATAATAATAATAATAATTATAATCATCATCATCATCAGTTTTATTGAGGTTATCTGGCCTCCATCAACATCAACTGCTGTTGGTTACATACATATTAACAGAGGTTGGCTGTATATAAACAAATTCTTTGTATTAAGGGTTTATAGTATATAGTCAAATAATAATAATCAGACAAGATTCTGACATTTACAAATAGAGTTTACGGTCTCAATATTTTAATAACCATTTTTAACCTTCATCTTTTAACTTTGAACGATTTCTGTTGCTCAGGTGATGAGAGTGAGGGGGGGGGGGTCTGACTGGAAAGGCGGAACTTGAATTCAGTCAAACGTGACTGGCTGATGACACTGTGGTGTTATGTTCTGTCATACAACCAGCCTCTCAAACAAGTTTTTGAGATTTATGTTCTGCAGTATGCTTCACGTGCTGAGTAATTTTGTATTGTGTCAGGCACATAGACATCAGTCACAAAAGTCACACAAGACCAGTTTGCTTTTACTGAAATTTATTTTATTGTTGAATTTCTTGAACAAACAGAGCAATCGAGAAATACAGTGAAAACCTTTAAATGCATGAAAATACAATAAATTTAGAGACACCTTTGAACTCGGTGATCTTATACTCATTCGATGACTTCCTATTATTCGTTGACATCCCAGAATCGGACAGTAGGCAGACGCACCCTGTTGTTGTTACTATTGGGTACATCCAGCATCCAATACTCATTGGTAGCAGGTGACATTAGTCCGTTTGTATTCTGAGAAGGTCCGTCCATCTAAGTTCTGGCGTGAGAACAAAATGCAAAACATTTGGTGTAATTGTCATTCAAAGTGTGACATTTGCACTAAACTCTAATATAAACATAACTATTTAAGTCTTGTCAACAAATAGTTACCGATTTCTCACGATTTCAACTTACAAGTTTTAATGCTGTAAACAATTCAGAAAATCGTTTAAAAATAAAGGTTGAATGAACAAAACGTTTCTAATGTCTTAATGCTCTCAGGTCAGGAGATGTTTCTGAGTAAATTTAATAGTTTAATTGTTGCACCTGTCTGTTTGTGTGTTTGTTTGTTTGTGTGTTTGTTTGTGTGTTTGTTTGTTTGTTTGTTTCTTTCTTTCTTTCTTTCTTTCTTTCTTTCTTTCTTTCTTTCTTTCTTTCTTTCTTTCTTTCTTTCTTTCTTTCTTTCTATCTTTGGTTGGTTTTTTTAACACATCAGTAGCAGACAAAGCGTTATAGCTAGTGTTCTTTGGCAAGAAAAGCATGAGATACACGTTAAATACTCGATGCAGTGAAAAAAAAAGAGAGTGCTGATTTTTATCAGTTTTCAGTGCATTTGTTAAGGTTTGAACACCTCCGTGCTGCTGTGCTCTGTCACCTATAAACGACCATTGGACCAACCAACAGGACACAAGACCCACCACTGACCGTGTTCTGGGATTACATGGGCAACAACACAATAGAATGTGCCAGTGCCATGTACAAGACTTCAGATAGTACCAGACAATGTGCAACTAGAGGGCAGCAGTTGTACCCACCCACAGCAGACGAGATTCTACTAGTTCTTTTCTTGCTTCTAATTTTTTTTTTAAAAATTTTTACGCCGATAAAGGTGTCAACATTGACACTACATTAAGAGTCAGACACATGTTCTCAAAGTCTCTCTGACTGGACTTTTTAAATAACTAGGTAAACCATACTAGTACAACATACTAGCTACTCAAATCTTAATACATTCCTTTTATTATTCCTTAATATATTTTTCTTCCGATATATTTATTAATATTCACAAAAATACGCACACAAATTCTTAATGTTACCTCCGTGTGACATAGTGCCGGCAGATCTGATCTGCAAAATTTAAATAAAATCACTGGCAATCAAAGTCAGAAAGCATGATGATGTGTTAGATGTTTACTATCTTTACATACTTGCACCACAACCATCAGCACCTTACAAAAATAGTAGTCACATGGTGTGTGGTCAGTCACATGGGCAACTAAAACGTTTATGAAGTTTTGTTAAAAGAAGAGCCATCGGGAAGGTGATTGTGACTGTTGATAGTTACGATCACATGTAGCATACGAGAATTCAGAGCAGTTTTCGCAGGAATTTGGCCACGTATGTCTGCTCATTATTTCTGTGTCAGCGATCAAAGAAAATGTCTTTCTCTCGTAGAGTAGAATGGGTACTACTATGAAGGTTGCTACTTGGAAACAAAGCTTGTTTAGCAGGTTTTTTCTATTGTCGCTGTTGTTATAATTTGCAACTAATATGGTTGTATATGGTGACTACCAGTTATTCGAAGCTATAATTCCATGGGAATGTTTTCCGTTTAATGTGCTTGTCTAAAACCATCCAGGAGACGATGATCTGTGTCTCTACAAAGTCTAGAGTTGTGTGGGAGATAAAGAGCGAGAGGACTATGGCGGATACACAATCACATAAATATGGGCATCATACAGACACAGACAATAGACAGTGAGGCACATTTCAGTGTAAAACGATGCAAAACAGACCTGCTGTAAGATTGAAGATATTTGCGTGTATTCTAAAAATTTATACTTGTCCCAACCGTTAAACTTTTAATCTTTATTAATAGTTGTTTTTTTCCTTCTATGTTTTCGTGAAATTATGATTATTTATGTATCTTTTATGTCAAGCCTTGAAAGTACGCATGTTCAAAATATAAGAGTAAAGAAAGTGGTGATACAGATGTACATGTTACAGACACCAGAAACCACCAGCTGTTGGAAGAAAGTGTGAGTTAGGTGTAAGGTGAGGTGTTAAGCTGTGGTGACAAGAAGAGACATCAGCACGTGTCACCAAACTTACTTTCGTCGCATTGAACATCTGAACCGCAACAAGGTAACGCTGCACATGACTGGCCGATCTCGTTGCACTGAAAACCGAACCAAACACATCATTAGTTGAAGTCGGTGATGAAGACAATAAAGTGTTGCACAATGAGAGCTACACCCTGCCTAGAGGACTGCTTGTCTGGAACAGACTCTATGGTGTTTATACTCTTCTTGTAACAACCTTCATGATTTATCTTGATTAATTTTGTCTTTTTATATCACTCGTGTTGAAATTGTCATGTTCACCAACTGTCCTTCTTCCTAATAACAAACTAAAATCTTAACGATGCATATGTTAAACCACAATGTGCATACACTAGCTCACAGTGAAGAAGATCAGATGTGCTGACATCCAAGGATCTGTACCTGTCATAAGTGAGTCACATCATCCTACAAGTGTAGTACTGGAGCTGCTGAAAGTTGAGAATTTCATGTTGCATCTTGCACTTAAAAATACGGGTGACTGGTGCCAAACTGACCTACAAACTACAAGTCAACTGCAAGGTTAGAGTATATTTACTTTACTTCGTAAAGCCTGTTGCTGTATCTTAATTACTGTAGTAACAACTATTGAGTTCCATCATATCTAGCTATCAAGAACCTTCAACAATTGTCCTTACTGGTCGTTGTTCAGCCCGAACGTTTCGGTGGTGGTAGATGTGTCCGGCGTTCAGGGTTATGAAAAGCAGCAAGCAGACGACAGCTAGGTACAACTGTGTTTGTTTAGTCATCGTGATTCGTAGACCGCTTTGTGTAAGATCTTTAAGGAAAAAATAATCACATTACATTATTTTCATCTGATCACCACTCATCAACGTTAATTAAGCTCTCGAAAATGTAAAACTTTTACCTAGTATGGAGCACTGTTGTTAAGTCAAATCTTCAGTGAAACGGAGGAGTCAAAGTACAAAAATATAAAATATACCAGTAAATAAATAATCCTAATAACACTAGTACCACTACACTCACATACAACGAGTTAAGCAAGAAACACACACAACTGTGCTTTTGTCTACTTGCGTTTAAAGCCAGTAACAGCGATGTTAACCTCGACAGACGTCGTCGTTAGGTTGTCAATGTCTGTAGTGTGGGGAAGACAACTGTTAGAAACGACGTCGCTAATCACGTGACGTCAGCGCGAAGCTCAGTTATCTTGCGTTGTCGACGTGGCGGTTATTAAAGAATAAAGGTTTAACAGAAGTTAAAGGACTAGTAGGGTGCAATATCTATCTAGTGACTTAGCTAAGAGCGGTGTATGATACTCTTCTCTCTGATAAATACACTACTTTCGTTTTTTAATCATTTGCCTACAAACACCGCCATCTTTAATAATGTCAAAATTTAAAGGTCGGATGAAGTCGTAATTACCACATGATACGACTTCTAACTCTGGCCGTTAACTTATCACCATTAATGTGTTTCTGTCTGACTCTAGTCTTGTTATCCTCTTTTTGAGGTGGGTTATGTTTGAATTTGTGTGTGTCGAGAATGAAAACCGAGACTGTTGACATACATTTGATTGAATAAAGTACATGTAGTTGCTGCCGTAGTAGTCCTTTAAATAACAGCGTATAAAAGAAGTTATTCAGCTTGTGTGCCCTTGTCTTCTGTTTTCTATTACAATTTTTATCACTCATCATCTTTGATTTCCAATTGTAATACTACTTTAAAATACTTAAATATATTTAAATTTCATTCAGAAATGTGACTTTATCAGTGAGTACAGACACTATGCTGCTGTGATTGAGACCAAGATTACCTTTTAATGTATTCAAGAAGCTACATTATTTATTGTATTTATTAACACGTGCTCACGAAACTTTTTATACTCTCAAATAAATCTATAAGATGCCATTCACCTACTTCTTTGTATCAATAGAAGGATAAATGAATGTGTAGGAAATACCATACCATAACGGGGCCTGCTAAGATTAAAACGGTTGAATCCGTACTGACAACTACAAATACTGTTTTACCATTCTGATTCTTACAAATATATTTACTTTATCCGTTTGATACTTGAAACTTTACCAGTGGACCATACTTGTACTGACAATCTCTCAATCAGTACTAGAATCAGATAATATAAGCCGCAATCCCTCAAAATAAGTCTCTACACTGTATTTTATTGCAATAATTATTTATCAATCGCGCTCCTGACATGAATAGTTAGGTCACGTGATGTTCCTCTTTAAACCTTTCTCAGTGATGAGATTGTAGTATATTCTATATTATATTTATGATGTAGTGAGCAAGTTAACACACCAGCCCCATGTCCCTACATTGGCCTGTCTTTGGCAAGAATTTCGTTCCCGAAAGTTAGAACTCAGTAAGGGGAGTGTACTGCTGCTGTCTGACTATTTATCTGCGTAGTTGTTCCCCTTTGACTATAACGAGCGACTGAGCGAGTAATCTTTTTTATTTACTATGCATGTCAGCTGACAAAGAGGCTGAGTAGTTTCTGTGTGAATCTTCTTTGACTCTGTGGTGCTACCCTGACCAGACTTGTTAGAAGAATGGAATGTCTTCACGTTGTCTCAAAAAGTTTTGTTTGTAAGAGTTTTAAGAGTGGAATTTCTTCACTTGATTTTGTTTTTGAGTTTCTAATTGTTCGAACCTTTTTGTGTCTGTAAGTCCTTTTAAAGTTTTTATGAGTTGGATATTAATTCTTTTCTTTATACAAATAAAGAAGTCAACGAACAACAGTTTGCTTTCAGTGGAATGTATTTTTTTCTTTAATTTCTTGAAGAAACAAAAAACTTGATAAATACAGTGAAAATCGCTCAATGTATAAATTTGCAGACACCTTTGAACTCGGTGATCTTATACTCGTGCAATTCGTTAACATCCCAGAATCGGACAGTAGACAGACGCATCCTGTTGTTGTCGTTACTATTGGTGTACATCAATCATCCAATGGCGGAGGCTGTTGGTTTGAGAGCAAAATGCAAGACTTTTGGTGTAGCTGGTATTCAAAGTGTGGTCAAAGATAAAGTTTCGATGAAAACAAAGCATTCATTTGCACTAGTTTCTAAACCAAACATAACTATTTATATCAACAACATATAGTTACCGATTATTCACGATCGCAATTTAAAAGGGTCATTGCTGTAAATAGTAAAGAGAATTGTTAATAAACAAAGGTTGAGTAGAAGGAATATTTTCTACACTACATTTGTACTATTCTAATGTTCGCAGGTCACACACAAGGGATTACAGAGTCAATCCTGGGCGTAGAAATAACAACAATTATTATTACTGTTTTTTTATTTTAAGCAGGGACATCTTTCTCATTCAATGGAATAGTTTAATCCTTGAATTGGTTTGTTTCTTTATTTGTTTTCAGCACACCGTTGGCAGCTAATTTCTAACGTGTATGTGTACAGCAAATGTACCTGCTGAAGTCGAGCATGAGCGATAATAGAGTATTAAATGAAAAGAAAGAAAGAAGAAGATAAGTTTTATCAATTTCCAGTGCAGTTGTTAAGGTTTGGACACCTCCGTGCTGCTGTGCTCTGTCACCTATAAACGACCATTGGACCAACCAACGGGACACAAGACCCACCACTGACCGTGTTCTGGGATTACATGGGCAACAACACAATAGAATGTGCCAGTGCCATGTACAAGACTTCAGATAGTACCAGACGATCGACAACCTTTTATTATCACTTTATAGATTTTTTCCCGGTATCCTTCTTAATTGATACGAAAATACTCAGGTTAAAAATCTGATGTTACCTCGGTAGTCCGATGATGTCGCGTACAGAAACGCCTGTGATCTGCTGTAAAATTAAAAGAAAAAATCACTGGCATTCAAAGTAAGAAAGCATGTTGATGCGAGTTGGATGTCCACTATCTGTACATACTTGCACCACAACACTTTGCTCCTTAAAAACAAAACTGAGAACTGTCAGGTGAGTGGCTTATCTGTGTACATGTCTAGAGGTGTTGGATGGCTGCAACATGTAACAACGGTTTCCACAGTGACTGAGGTGAGCCGCAGCGTGCAATGGTAGGTCAGCTCACTCTTGCTTACTTTCACCAGCCACCTCCTTCCTTTCCTGGCCTCCCTCCACAATCGTTTATAGTGTGTGGTCAGTCACGTGGTGTGTGGTCAGTCACGTGGTGTGTGGTCAGTCACATGGTGTGTGGTCAGTCACGTGGTGTGTGGTCAGTCACGTGGTGTGTGGTCAGTCACATGGTAAAACCAAAACGTTTATGAAGTTTTGTCAAAAGAGGAGTCATCAGGAAGGTGATTGTGACTATCGATAGTTACGGTAACATGCTGCAGACTAGCAGTCAGAGCAGTTTTCGAAGAATATCTCGTATATTGGGTCCTTATTTCTGTGTCAGCAGGCAAAGAACATGTCTTGCACCCGTAGACCAGAACGAATACTACTATGAAGGTTGCTACTTGGAAACAAAGCCTGTTAAGCAGGTTTTTTTCCATTGTCACTGTTGTTATAATTTACAACTGATATGTTTGTACATGGTGACTCCCAGTTATACGAAACTTTTTTATTTTATCCCACGGGAATATTTTCCGTTTAATGTGCTTGTGTAAAACGATCCAGGAGACGATGATCTGTGTCTCTACAAAGAGGACTATGGTGAATACACAATCACATAAATAGGGGCATCATACAGACACAGGCAATAGACAGTGAGGTACATTTCAGTGTAAAACGATTTAAAATAGACCTGCTATAAGATTGAAGATATTTGCGATAAATTCTACAAACTTATACTTTATTTGTCTTAATTGTTGTTGTTTTGCCTCTGTTTTTTCGCCAAGCTGTCATTATTTCTTTATCTTTTATGTCAAGCCTTGAAAGTACACATGATTAAAATATAAGACTATAGCTAGTGGTGATACAGGTGAAAATGTTACAGACACTAGAAACCACCAGGTGTGGCAAGAAAGTGTGAGTTAGGTGTCAGGTGAGGTGTTAGGCTATCGTGACCAGAAGAGACATCAACAAGTGTGTCAGTAACTTACTAAGAATTGAACGATAGTCGCATGTGTCCGTGAAACGGCAACAAGGATGGTCGTTACACTCAGCGTTGGTCTCGATGCACGGAAACTGAAACCAAACCAAACACATCATCCTACAAGTGTAATACTGGAGCTGCTAAAAATGGAATGACTTCATACTGCATCTTCCACTAAAAAATACTGGTGCCAAACTGACCTTCTAGTCACACTGTAGTGTTTTACCAAATACTAACACAAACTTGTTGTCTTTCAATGGCGGTGGTTTTCTTGTATTTAACAGATGGAATGTCCTTGACTCCTTGCCATCTTCAGTGTATTTATGTCCTCAGTAACATTATACACTTTCTCAGTTTTACAATGTTCTTGATAGTTCAAAACGTTGATTTGAAGAGTAAGTTACACACCAGTAACATGTGGATAATGGTGGTCACTGATGAGTGACAAAGCAAACATGTGGAGTGAAAGTTTGGATGTTTCGCCGGGTACTGAGGTTTGGGATCAGATTTTGCTTTCCATGCGAGGCTCTGGATTTCTCGCGGTCTTCACTGTAGGGAGGATGTTGGACATGAAGCTGGCCACAATGGCTAACACCACATTCTTATGGCATCTTCGTGTTTTAGCGACACCAGGCTTTTACACCAGACATCAGCAGCGATAGCAATCAGTGTCCTTCACATCACTCTCCTGCTTCTAAGGTCCTCCGCCACTGCGCATGCGTGTCAGATTCTCGCAGTCGCCCACCGGAAGAGGAAGTACTCCGTCCGAAACATTTTGTGTTCTACGGTTATATATAATTTCTTACTTCGAAGATTAAAACCTATTTTTGAAATGATTTCTACAGAGACTGCTTAAGAAGTCTTAACAACATTAGAGTATTTAATATACTTTGTAAAGCCTGTTGCTGTATCTTAATAACTGTAGTAGCAACTACAGAGTATCATCATATCTAGATATCAAGAATCTTCTAGAAATCTCCTTGCCTTTTTATGATGAGATTTTTTGATGTGTGCGGCTTCCAGTGTTATGAAAAGCAGCAAGCAGACGACAACTAGGTACAACCGTGATTGTTTAGTCATCGTGATTGGTAGACCGCTTGGCTGAAGATCTCTTTAGAAAAACAAAAACACATTACATTATTCTCATCTTGTCAGTACTCATCAATAATAAATAAGCTCTGGAAAATATGGAAAACAACTTTTACCTAGTATGGAAAACTGTTGTTCAGTCAAATCTTCAGTCGTCGTCAGATTCTCACTGTCTGTAGTGTGGGGAAGACAACTCGGAAAAACGACGTTGCTAGTCACGTGATGTCATCGCGAAGCTCAGTTATCTTGCGTTGTCGAAGTGGCGGTTATTAAAGAATAAAGGTTTAACCGAAGTTAAAGGACTAGTAGGGTGCAATATCTATCTATTGACTTGGCTAAGTTTGGTGTATGATACTCTTCTCTCTGATGAATACACTACTTTTCTTTTTGAATCGTTTCTCTACAAACACCGCCGTGTTTAAAAAGATATAGAGGTCGGTTGTAGTCGTAATTACCAGATGATATGAGTTCTAACTCTGGTCGTGGCCTTCACACCGTTAATGTGTTTCTGTACAATCATGACTTTAGTCTTGTCATCCTCTTTCTGTGACAGGTCATGTTTGAATTTGTGTGTGTCGAGAATGACAGCGGGGACTGTTGACGCATATTTGATTGAATAAAAGAATTCTGCCCTAGTAGTCCTTTAAATAACAAGGTATAAAAGAAGTTCTTCAGATTGTGTGCCCTAGTCTTCTGTTTTCTATTACAATTCTATATCCCTCATCATCATCGCTTTTATTTCCTATTTTAATACTACTTTAACATGCTTAAATATTTTTAAACTTCATTAAGAAATGCCACTTTGTCAGTGAGTACAGACACTAATTAAGCTGCTGTGATTCAGACCATAACGACCTTTTAATTTATTCAAGAAACTTTATTATTTATTTTATTTATTAACACTGTTGAATACACGTGCTCACAAAACTTTTGATACTCTCAAATAAATCTATGAGGTGCCATTCACCCACTTCTTTGTACCAATAGAAAGATAAATACTGAGAGGTCGTTTCTAAAAGTTATGTCTAATTAACATATCGTCCGAGTTTCCCCATTGGCCGAGACCTTCACTACGTTTACGTATCTGTGTACAGTCCTGACGTCTGCTGTTGATGTTGACCTGTCTGGGGTCATGTTTGTATACGTGTATCACGAGAACGGAACTGAAGCTTTTGATCCATATTTTTCTATTACCGTATTAAGAAAAACTTCCATTCTTTGTTGTTTTCATCTGCTGTCTGTTTATTAAGCTCTTTATAACCCAGGACAACATGTCTAGCGAATAATTGACAGGACGCCATTAGTTGTCTTTCTCAGCCACACTCAGTGCTCATCCAGGGACTCAACTCTTGGCTGTAGCAGCAGCTATCAATCTGACTTAACGATCCTACATTATGGATGGAAATTTGGTGGCTGTCCAATCATGGATGTGATTAGTATTTCCAAAAGAAAAGTAAAGAAAAGAAAGACTAAACTGTGGCTTGCGTTGAAACTATACTTGTTGCCAGTTGACCATGCTATCATCAGCGCTTGACGATTGTCACCTTTCGGAAACAACTTGCTCCTTGTCACAGATGGTCCTACAGTAAGCGCTTTAACAGTCAGTGAACGCTTATAAGCGAAATCGCGATAGTTCTACCTGAGGACACCTTTAATTTTAAATTGTTTTTAACTGCTTTCCAAACGGTCTATAACTCCACTTTACCAGTATATTGCAGCTATAATTACAAATAGACTGGAAAGGCGGAACTTGAATTCAGTCAAACGTGACTGGCTGATGACACTGTGGTGTTATGTTCTGTCATACAACCAGCCTCTCAAACAAGTATTTCAGATTTATGATCTGCAGTATGCTTTCTGTGCTGAGTAATTTTGTATTTTGTCAGACACATAGACATTAGTGACAAAAGTCACACAAGACCAGTTTGCTTTTAGTGGAATTTTATTTCTCGTTGAATTTCTTGAACAAACAGAGCAATCGAGAAATACAGTGAAAACCTTTAAATGCATTGAAATACAATAAATTTACAGACACCTTTGAACTCTGTGATCTTATACTCGTGCGATGACTTCCTATTATTCGTTAACATCCCAGAATCGGACATTAGGCAGACGCACCCTGTTGTTGTTACTACTTGGGTACATCCAGCATCCAATACTCATTGGTAGCAGGTGACATTAGTCCGTTTGTATTCTGAGAAGGTCCGTCTATCTAAGTTCTGGCGTGAGAAAAAAATGCAAAACATTTGGTGTAATTGTCATTCAAAGTGTGACATTTGATCCAAGTTATAATATAAACATAACTATTACCGATTTCTCATGATAGCAATTTAAAAGTTTTAATGCTTTAAACAATTTATAATATCGTTTAAAAAAGTTTTCTACAAAGCATATCTTATGTTGTAATGTTCTCAGGTCTCGTAATGTTGCACGTGGTCAACCACACAATAGAATATGCCGGTGCCATGTACAAGACTTCAGATAGTACCAGACAATCTGCAACTAGAGGGCAGCAGCTGTTACCCACATACAACAGACCAGATTGTACCTGTTCCTTCGCCTGCTTTTATTGTTTTTTATTTGTTTACGCCGATGAAGGCACATTGACACTACATTATGAGTCAGACACATGTTCTCAAGGTCTCTCTTGCTGGACATTTTAAATAACTAGGTAAACCATACTAGTACAACCTACCAACTATTCAAATTTTCATACTTTCCTTTTATTATCACTTTATATCTATATTTTCCCCCGACTGACTTATTCATTTATGCCAAAATACCCAGAAAAAAATTCTGAATGTTACCACTCTTGTTCCGTATGTGGTCTTGGCTTGCAGGTAGGGATATCTGCAAAATTACAAATAATATCACTGGCGTTCAAAGTAAGAAAGCACGCTGGTGTGAGTTACATGTCCACTCTCAGTACATGTCAGCACCACAACCATCAGCACCCTACAAACAAAACAATTGTTTAAAGATTTTGGTCAGATCACTTGATGTGTGGTCAGTCACATGGCAAAACCAAAATGTTTATGAAGTTTACTTCTTATTTCTGTGTAAACAGGCAAAGAACATGTCTTTCACCCGTAGAGCAGAAAGGGTACTACTATGAAGATTGGTACCTGGAAACAAAGCCTATAAAGCAGATTTTTTTCTATTTTCGTTGTTGTTACAATTTCCAAATGATATGGTTGTACATGATGACTCCCAGTTATTCGAAGCTATAATTCCACGGGGATGTTGTCCGTTTAATGTGTTTGTCTAAAACCATCCAGGAGACGATGATCTGTGTCTCTACAAAGTCTAGAGTTGTGTCGGAGATAAAGAGGGAGAGGACTATGGCGGATACACAATCACATAAATAGGGGCATCATACAGACAAGGGCATTAGACCAGTTGTTCTTAAACTTGTTTGAGGTACCGAACCCACAAGTTTCATATGCATATTCACCGAACCCTTCTTTAGTGTCATCACGAATTGCGGGTGTGTCTTGACCTCCGTGGCGGAGGCTCCGCCGAACCCCTGAGACCGACTCACCGAACCCCTAGGGTTCGATCGAACCTCGGTTAAGAACCACTGCATTAGACAGTGCGGGACATTTCAATGTAAAACGATAAAAAGTAAACCTTCTGTAAGATTTAAGATATTTTGCGACAATTTCTACAAATGTATACTTGTGCCAAACGTAAAACTTTTTGTCTTTTTTAATTGTTGTTGCTTTGCCTCTGTTTTTTCGTCAAGCTGTCATTATTTCTTTATTTTTTATGTCAAGCCTTGAAAGTGCGAATGTTTAAAATATAAGACTATAGTTAGTGGTGATACAGGTGTACATGTTACAGACTGTAGAAAGCACCAGGTGTGGCAAGAAAATGTGTGTTGGATGTCAGGAAAGGTTTAAAGTTATTGTGACAAGAAGAGACATCAACACGTGTGTCACCAAACTTACTTTCAGATCCGAAATTTATAGTGCAGTCGTCATCTACAGTGCAACAATGAGATCGTTCACATGGCTCGTAGGTCAAGCTGCACTGAAACCGAACCAAACACATCATTAGTTGAAGTCGGTGACGAAGACAATAAAGTGTTGCACGGATGAGAGCTACACCCTGCCTAGAGGATTGCTTGTCTGGAACAGACTCTAGGGTGTTTTTACTCTTCTTGTGACAACCTTCATGATTTATCTTGATTAGTTTTGTCATTTTACTTTATTCGGTTTAAAAGTGTCATGTCCACTAAATGTTGAACCACGATGTGCATACACTTGCTCACAGTGAAGAAGATCAGATGTGCTGACATCCAAGGATCTGTACCTGCCATAAGGGAGTCACATCATCCTACAAGTGAAATACTGGAGTTTCTGAAAGTGCAAGGTTTTCATATTGCCTCTTGCACTCTAAAATACGGGTGACTGATGCCAAACTGACCTTCTAGTCACACTGTAAGGTTTTACTAATACTAACACCAACGTGGGATGTCCACAAGTTGTCTTTCAAAGGATGTGGTTTTCTTCTATTTGACAGATGAAGTGACCTTGCCGGCAAATTACACACCAGTAACAGTGGGATAATGGTGTTCACGGATACAAAGCATACATGTGGAGTGAAAGTCGGGATGTTTCTCCGGGTACTCCCAGTCGCCCACCGGAAGATGAAGTATTCCGTGCAAAACATTTTGTGCTTTACGATTATGTATACTTTCTTACTTCGAAGTTTGAAACCTTTATTGAAATGATTTCTACATGGTCTGAGTAAGAAGGCATAACAACATTAGAGTATTTAATATACTTTGTAAAGCCTGTTGCTGTATCTTAATAACTGTAGTAGCAATTACAGAGTATCATTATATCTAGCTATCAAGAACCATCTAGAAATGTTCTTACTGATGTATTTCGAGCAAGAAGACGGCGAGGGTGGTTGTGTCTTGCGTCCAGTGTTATGAAAAGCAGCAAGCAGACGACAGCTTGGTACAACAGTGTTTGTTTAGTCATCGTGATTGGTAGACGGCTTGGTTTAAGATCTCTTTTGAAAAAAAAAATCACATTACATTATTCTCATCTTATCAGTACTTATCAATGTTAAATAAGGTGTTGAAAATATGGAAAAGAACTTTTACCTAGTATGGAGAACTGTTATTCAAACAAATCTTCAGTGAAACGGAGAGTTCAAAGTACAAAACGAGAAAATATCTTTGTAAATAAATAAGCCTAATAATAACAGTCCTGACAAAACTGTTAGCCACATCATAAGAAGTGTAAGCAGTGAGATTATTTGTGTGCTAGTGCATCACCACACTTACATACAACGAGTTAAGCAAGAAACACACACAACTGTGCTTTTGTCTACTTGCGTTTAAAGCCAGTAACGGCGATGTTAACCTCGACAGACGTCGTCGTTAGGTTGTCACTGTCTGTGGTGTGGGGAAGACAACTGTTTATAACGACGTCGATAAATACGTGACGTCAGCGCGAAGCTCAGTTATCTTGCGTTGTCGACGTGGCGGTTATTAAGGAATAAAGGTTTAACAGAAGTTAAAATACTAGTAGTGTGCAATATGTATCTATAGACTTAGCCATGAGCGGTGATGATAAATACACTACTTTAGTTTTTGAACATTTGCCTACAAACGTCACAATCTTTAAAAAGGTTAAAATGTAGAGGTCGGTTGTAGTCGTAATTAACGGAAGTTAAGAGTTCAAATTCTTGCCGTGGCCTTTACACCCTTAATGTGTTTCTGTACAATTCTGACTTTAGTCTTGTCATCCTCTTTCTTTGCCGGATGATGTTTGAATTCGTGTGTGTCGAGAATGAAAGCGGGGACTGTTGACACATATTTTATTGAATAAAGTATTTCAGCCCTAGTAGTCCTTTAAATAACAACGTATAAAAGAAATTCTTCAGCCTGTGCGCCCTTGTCTTGTGTTTCCTATTTAAATTTTATATCTCTAATCATTTCTTTTGTTTCCAATTTTAATACTACTTTAACATGCTTAAATATGTTTAAACTTTATTGAGAAATGTCACTTTGTCAGTGTGTTTAGACATGAATGTGATTCAGACTATTACTACCTATTAATTTATTGAAGAAACTGTCGTTATTTACTGTATTTATTAACACGTGCTCACGAAACTTTTGATACTGTTTTATAATTCTATAAGTTGCCATTCACCGAGTTCTTGGTACCAATAGAAGAATAAATAGATGTGTGGGAAAGACCATAACGGGGCCTGGTAAGATTCAAACTGTTAAATCCGCACTGAAAACTACAAATACTGTTTTACCATTCCGATTCTTACAAATATATTTACTTTCTCCTGTTCATACTTGAAACTTTACTAGTGGACCATACTGGTACTGACAAACTATCACTTAGTACTAGAAACACATAATATAAGCCGCACTCACTCAAAACAAATCTCTACACTGTATTTTATTGCAATAATTATGTATCAATCGCGCTCCTGACATGAATAGTTAGGTCACGTGATGTTCCTCTATAAACCTTTCTCAGTGATGAGATTGTAGTATATTCTATATTATATTTATGATGAAGTATGCTAGTTAACACACCAGCCCATGTCCCTACAAGCGAGGTGCTTGTCTTGGCCAACAATTCCGTTCACGACAGTCAGAAATCAGTAAGGGGAGTGTACTGCTGCTGTCAGAGCATTTATCTGCGTAGTTGTTCCCCTTTGACTATTACACGTGACTGTAGGAGTAATTCTTTTTTATTTATTATGTATGTCAGCTGAAAAACAGGCTGAGTAGTTTCTGTGTGAATCTTGTTTGACTCTGTGGTGCTACTCCTGACCAGACTTGTTAGAAGAGTGGAATGTCTTCACCTTTGAACCTGTTGCATCAAACACTTTTTTTAATCTTCTAATTGTTTGAAATTAATTTGCTATCATCAGTGCTTAACGGTTGACACCTTTTCGAAAACATCTTGCTATATATACAAAGTTCATGAAAAGTTACTGGTATTCATAAATCCATGTTGGAGATTACGGTACTGAAGTGAAGAAATCATTTGCTGTAGCTTCATCACAGTAGTGAGAGATTCTTGGTTCAAATTTCCTATCAGAACCCTTTTTTCAATTTTGGTAAGTCTGGTCATTGGCAATTTTATGCAGGTACTCCTGTTTCTCTTCCCTTCCTTTCATCTAGATGGAGGCACATTTCCACGAAGACAAACAGCCAACTACTATTATGTATCAATTTCCCATCCGTTTATTTATCATGGATGCAGTCACAGCGATAAAGGAAAGAGATAACAAGCAGTTGCTTCCCTTGCACTGCGGGCTGCTGATTATTCTCATTCTATTTATCCAGAAACATTTTGATTGAGGACATCAGATTTATAGGAATTTGGTGTGTGTTTGTTATCACACCAGCCTTAGCTCCTTGTCACAGATGTTCCTGCAGTTAGCACTTTAGCATTCAGTGAACGCTTCTAAGCGACATCACGATAGTTTTACCTGAGGACACCTTTAATTGTAATTTGTTTTACCTGAACTGCTTGCCAAATGGTCTATAACTCCACTGTACCATTATATTGCAGGCTATTAATGAAAATAGAGTTTTGGTCCTCAATAATGTAATAAACCATCTTTAACATTCATCTTTTAGCTTTGAACGATTACTGTTGCTCAGGTGATAAGAGTGAGGAGGTGGGGGGTGTGACTGGAAAGGCGGAACTTGAATTCAGTCAAACGTGACTGGCTAATTCTGTGTCATACAGCCAACCTCTCAAATAAATTTTTGAAAATTATATTTTGCAGTATGTTTTCCCGTGCTGAGTAATACATTAGTCATTGTTAGGAACGGGAGGCTGTTGCCTCTGTCTGTTGTTAGGCAGGCATTATCACCCTTACACGTGCATTAGATACAATGCGTGGTAGTGAAGTCTTCAAGATAAAAAACAAAACAAAACATGGAAGTCAGTACTTAGTGAAGGAATTACCCAGGAGAGGAAGACTTTAGAAACTATCGAAGAAGGAAGACGTTTGGAGTAAGATCTTCAGCAGTTGGGGTACATGTCTCATCAACACCAGCTGTTTGTGGGTATTGTGGTTATTGTGATTATTGAAGTGGTCTCGTCACCAACCGGGTGTTTAGGCCGAATCAGAACTTGCTGTACGGGGACTTGGAAAGTGTAAGATATTCGAGGATGTTTATACGAGGAGGATTATGTGCGGATGATTATCCAAGGAAGAGTAGTTGTGTCTTTGACAGTGAACGTCTCTGCGACCTCATCCAAACAGTGAGTTGAACTATTTTGTTGAACAGTTGGAGAAACTTGGGTCTAATTGAAAGTAACTTGAGAATGGTTAGAAGTTATTCCTGACATTAATGTGATATTTATGGTTCATTATCTTGTTTATGTATAAATGTTCATTTGTGTAAATTAAGTTACCTGTCCCCTCTACAATAAATACAAGCTGCCACCAAGTAGAGGAGTAAGCCCACGTCAAATATTTGTGGTGAGTTGTACGAAAGGACAGGTGTGGGACGGAGTGTGTTGACAGTGCACTCAGTAACCCTGTGACGTTGTCGTGTATCCGTTCCTGACAGTTACAAAAGTCACAGAAGAGCAGTTTGGTTTTTCTGGAATTTATTTTGTCGCTGAATTTCTGGAGCAAACAGAGAAATCAAGAAATCGAATAAAAAAAATTAAATGCATAGAAATACAATCAATTTAGAGACACCTTTGACCTCGATGATCTTATACTCGTGCGATGACTTCCTATTATTCGTTAACATCACAGAATCGGACAGTAGGCAGACGCACCCTGTTGTTGTTACTATTTGGGTACATCCAGCATCCAATACTCATTGGTAGCAGGTGACATTAGTCCGTTTGTATTCTGAGAAGGTCCGTCCATCTACCTTGTGGCGTGAGAACAAAATGCAAAACATTTGGTGTAATTGTCATTCAAAGTGTAACATTTGCACTAAATTCTAATATAAACATAACTATTTAAGTCTTGTCAACCGATTTCTCAAGACTGCAAATTAAAAGATTTAACGATGTAAGCAATGCAGAAAATCTGTTTAAAATAAAGGTTGAGTGGAAGTAATATTTTCTACAAAGCGTTTCTAATGTCTTAATGTTCTTAGGTCAGGAGATGTTTTTGCGCAAATTAAATAGTTTAACTGTTGCACCTGTTTGTTTGTTCGTTTGCTTGTATGTTAGGTTGGTCGCTTTGTTTTCACCTCATCAGTGGCAGGCATTAAATTATGGCTAGTGTTCTTTGGCTACTGTACTATGAGAAACACGTTAATAGTCATGCTATGAGAAAAAAGCAAAACCTGATTTTTTTCCGTTTTCAGTGCATTTGTTAAGGTTTTAACACCTCCGTGCTGCTGTGCTCTGTCACCTATAAACGACCATTGGACCAACCAACGGGACACAAGACCCACCACTGACCGTGTTCTGGGATCACATAGGCAACAACACAATAGAATGTGCCAGTGCCATATACAAGACTTCAGATAGTACCAGACGATCTGCAACTAGAGGGCAGCAGCTGTACCCACCCACAACAGACGAGATTGTATCAGTTCTTTCGCCTGCTTCTACTTTTTTTATTTGTTTACTCCGATGAAGGCGTTCGCATTGACACTACATTATGAGTCAGACACATGTTCTCAAAGTCTCTCTGGCTGGACTTTTAACTATGTAAGCCATACTAATACAACATACAAGCTACTATATCTTAATACATTTCTTTTATTTTTCCTTCATATATTTCGCCGTTATACTTATTAATATTCTTAATATTACCTCTGTCATTCAATAGCAATTGGCTGGCAAATACGATCGGAAATTGTTCCTGCAACATTAAACAAAAAATCACTGGCGTTCGAAGTAAGAAAGGATGTTGATGTTAGATGTCCACAGTCTGTACATACTTGCACCACCACCATCATCACCTTAGAAACAAAAGTGAGAACTGTCAGGTCAGTGGCTTATCTGTGTACATGTCTAGAGGTGTTGGATGGCTGCAACATGTAACAACGGTTTCCACAGTGACTGAGGTGAGCCGCAGCGTGCAATGGTAGGTCAGCTCACTCTTGCTTACTTTCACCAGCCACCTCCTTCCTTTCCTGGCCTCCCTCCACAATCGTTTATAGTGTGTGGTCAGTCATGTGGTGTGTGGTCAGTCACGTGGTGTGTGGTCAGTCACGTGGTGTGTGGTCAGTCACGTGGTGTGTGGTCAGTCACGTGGTGTGTGGTCAGTCACGTGGTGTGTGGACAGTCACATTTCAAGCCCAAAACGTTTATGGCAAAAAAAGGAGCCATCAGGGAGGTGATTGTGACTATTGATAGTTACGATCACATGTTGCAGACTAGAAGTCTTTCACTAATAGGGTACAACGAATACTACTATGAAGGTTGCTACTTGAAAGCAAAGCTTGTTAAGCAGAATTTGTCTATTGTCGCTGTTGTTATAAGTTGCAACTTATATAGTTGTACTTGGTGACTCCCAGTTATACGAATTTATAATCCAATGGGAATATTTTCCGTTTAATGTGCTTGTCTAAAACCATCCAGGAGACGATGATCTGTGTCTCTACAAAGTCTAGAGTTGTGTCGGAGATAAAGAGCGAGAGGACTATGGCGGATACACAATCACATAAATAGGGGCATCATACAGACAAAGACAAGAGACAGTGAGGGACATTTCAGTGTAAAACGATAAAAAATAGACCTGTTGTAAGACATAAGATATTTGCGACTAACTCTACAAACTTGTACTTGTCACAAAAGTTAAAATTTTTGTCTTTTTTACTTGTTGTTGGTTTGCCACTGTGTTTTCGTCAAGCTGTCATTACTTCTTTATCTTTTATGTCAAGCCTTGAAAATACGCATGTTTAAAATATAAGACTATAGTTAAAAATTATACAAGTGTACATGTTACAGACACCAGAAACCACCAGCTGTAGCGAGAAAGTGTGAGTTAGGTGTAAGGTGAGATATTAAGCTGTGATGACCAGAAGAGACATCAGCACGAGTGTCACCAAACTTACTTTGGACGCATTCACGATATATAGCAAAGCAACAAGGTAAGATTTCGCATGACTCGTCGATCTTGGCGCACTGAAACCGAACCAAACACATCATTAGTTAAAGTCGGTGATGAAGACAATAAAGTGCTGCACGGATGAGAGCTACACCCTGCCTAGAGGATTGCTTGTCTGGAACAGACTCTATGGTGTTTCACTCTTATTGTAACAACCTTCATGATTTATCTCGATTAATTTTGTCTTTTTATATCCCTCGTGTTGAAATTGTCATGTCTACCAAGGAAACTGTCCTTCCTAATAATAAACTAAAATCTCAACGATGCATATGTTGAACCACAATGTACATACACTAGCTCACAGGGAAGAAGATCAGATGTGCTGACATCCAAGGATCTGTACCTGCCATAAGGGAGTCACATCAGCCATCTACAAGTGAAATAGTGGAGCTGCTGAAAAATACGAGTGACTGGTGCCAAACTCACCTTCTAGTGACACTGTAAGTTTTTACCAAATACTAACACAAACTTGGGATGTCCACAAGTTGTCTATCAAAGGCTGTGGTTTTCTTCTATTTGTCAGATGAAGTGACCTTGCCGGCTTCAGTGAATTTTGGCAAATTACACACCAGTAACAGTGGGATAATGGTATTCACGGATACAAAGCATACATGTGGAGTGAAAGTCGGGATGTTTCTCCGGATACCGCGGTTTGGGATCAGATCTTGCTTTCCATGTACTTATTTCTCAGTTCACTGCCCGCTGCAAGCGAGGCTCTGGATTTCTCGCGGTCTTCACTGTAGGGAGGATGTTGGACATGAAGCTGGCCACAATGGCTAACACCACATTCTTGTGGCATCTTCGTGTTTTAGCGACACCAGGCTTTTACACCAGACATCAGCAGCGATAGCAATCAGTGTTCTTCGCATCACTCGCCTGTTTGTAATTTCCTCCACCACTGCGCATGCGTGTCAGATTCTCCCAGTCGCCCACCGGAAGATGAAGTATTCCGCGGGAAGCATTTTGTATTTTACGATTATGTATACTTTCTTACTTCGAAGTTTGAAACCTTTTTTTTCAAATGTTTTCTACAGAGACTGCTTTAGAAGACATAACAACATTAGACTATTTAATATACTTTGTAAAGCCTGTTGCTGTATCTTAATAACTGTAGTAGCAATTACAGAGTCTCATAATATCTAGTTATCAAGAACCTTCTAGAAATGTACCTACCTCCCCTTGAGCCAGACGGTGATGTTGGTGGTGGTGGATGTCTCTGGCTTCCAGTGTTATGAAAAGCAGCAAGCAGACCACAGCTAGGTACAACTGTGTTTGTTTAGTCATCGTGATCGGTAGACCGCTTTGTTAAAGATCTCTTTAGAAAAAAAAATCACATTACATTATTTTCATCTGATCAGCATTCATCAACGTTAATTACGCTTTGGAAAATATGAAAAAGAACTGTTACCTAGTATGGAAAACTGTCATTCAGTCAAATTTTCAGTGAAACGGAGGGCTCAAAGTACAAGAATATAAAATATATCTGTAAATAAATAATCCTAATAGTACCATTACACTCACATACAACGAGTTAAGCAAGAAACACACACAACTGTGCTTTTGTCTAATTGCGTTTAAAGCCAGTAACGGCGATGTTAACCTCGACAGACGTCGTCGTTAGGTTGTCACTGTCTGTAGTGTGGGGAAGACAACTGTTAGAAACGACGTCGCTAATCACGTGACGTCAGCGCGAAGCTCAGTTATCTTGCGTTGTCTCCCTGACGAATGCACTACTTTTGTTTTTGAACATTAGCCTACAAACTTCGTGATCTTTGAAAAGGACAAAATGTACAGGACGGTTGTAGTGTGTAATTAGCTGATGATCGAGTTCAAATCCTTGCCGAGGCCTTCAAACCGTTAATGTGTTTCTATACAATCCTGACTTTATTGTTCTCATCCTCTCTCTGTGCGGTGTGATGTTTGAATTCGTGCGTGTCGAGAATGACAGCGGGGACTGTTGACACATATTTTATTTAATATAGTAATTGCTGCCCTAGTAGTTTTTTAAAGAACAACGCATAAAAGAAATTCGTCAGATTGTGTGCCCTTGTCTTCTATTTTCTATTACAATTTTATATTCCTCATCATCTCTTTTATTTCCAATTTTAAAACTACTTTAACATGCTAAAATATATTTAAACTTCATTAAGAAAAGCCAATCTGTCAATGTGTTTAGACATTAAGCTGCTGTGATTCAGACCATTACTGTCTATTAATTTAGTAAATAAACTTTATTATTTACTGCATTTATTAACACTGTTGAATACACGTTCTCACCAAACTTTTGATACACTTTAATAAATCTATAAGTTGCCATTCACCCACTTCTTCGTACCAACAGAAATATAAATAAATGTGTGAGAAATACCAAAACGGTTCCCTGTAAGATTCCAACGGTTGAATCCGTACTGACAACTACAAATACTATTTTATTATTCGGATTCTTACAAATATATCTACTTTACCCTGTTGATACCCTAAGCTTTACCTGTGGACCATACTGGTACTGACAAACTATCACTTACTACTAGAAACACTTAATATAGGCCGCACTCACAGAAAACAAATCCCTACACTGTATTTTATTGCAATAATTATGCATCAATCGCGCTCCTGACATGAATAGTTAGGTCACGTGATGTTCCTCTATAAACCTTTCTCAGTGATGAGATTGTAGTATATTGTATATTATATTTATGACGAAGTATGCTAGTTAACACACCAGCCCATGTCCCTACAAGCGAGGTGCCTGTCTTGGCCAAGAATACCGTTCACGAGTCAGAACTCAGTAAGGGGAGTGTACTGCTGCTGTCAGAGCATTTATCTGCGTAGTTGTTCCCCTTTGACTATAACAAGCGACTGTGAGAGTAATTCTTTTTTATTTACCATGTATTCCAGCTGAGAAAGAGGCTGAGTAGTTTCTGTCTATATCTTGTTTGACTCTGTGGTGCAACCCCTGACCAGACTTTTTAGAAGAGTGGAATGTCTTCACGTGAGAAACTGCTGTCTCAAAAACTTTTTTTGTAGTTTCTAATTGTTTGAATCTTTTTGTGTCTCGAAGTCTTTTTAAAGTTTTTATGAGTTGGACTTTTTTTTCTTTATACAAATAAAATGGCAGAATGGTAAGTAATAACTGTTGATACATAAAATCTAAGTGATTGATAAAGACTATGTTATTCTGAACATTTTATGTTTTGAATTTGTGAATCAAATAAAACCGTTGTTTTCATATCAAGTGTGTTTCGTCTTATATTTACTTAATTTTGCTCAATCCTATAACAAGCATCTTCTTCCCTTGCACTGCAGATTATCCTCAAGGCATTTATCCATAAATATTTTGCAGTAGGGAGACCAGATTTATATGAAGTTACTGTGTGTTTGTTATCAAACCAGCTTAGTTCCTTTAAAGCGAGTTGTCTTTTGTTGTAAAGGACATTTTTGCTGATGTTGGGACCTTTTTTTACAGGTATTATTTCCCTTGACGATCATAAGAAAGTGGAAGATATTTATTTATTTTTGCAGCCTATGAAGAGGCTGTGTTTTTTGTGCTTTGTCTGCAGCTACCAAGATATTTGGCGACAGCCTGATATTCCTTTAACGAGGGTTCGCCGAGCTCAGGGAAGCAGTTCGAGGCTTTTCACACACGTAATGAGCTGCTGATCACCTAGACGTCACCGATTTTGTCTTGAAGCACGTCAACACCACGTTCGTCCTTAGTATGGAGATTCTGTTTCCTAAGTGCATTAAGCGCACTAAAGGCACATAAATATATTTCTCCAGCTCCACAAAACAGATACTTTATATTTATATTTTTTTTTTACCTACACTGTATGCCAAATGTTCTAGAACTAAACTAGGCGAGTGTATTGCAGGCTATAATTCAAATTTGAGTTTTCGCCTTCAATATTTTAATAAACTATCTTTAACCTTCATCAGTTAGCTTTCTAACGTTTCGCTGGGGCTCAGGCAATAAGAGTGACGGGTGGGTCTGGCTGAGATGGCGGCAGTCGCTGACTGGCTAATGAGACCGTGCAGTCTTATATTCCATGTCTTATATTTGGAGAATGTTTTATGTTTTACAATGTGTTTTCAAGTACTGAGTAGTTTTGTATTTTATCAGGCACATTAGTGTCAGTCAAATTAGTGACAAAAGTAAAACCAGTTTGCTTTCAATGGAACTTTTTTATCGGTGAATTTCTTAAACGGACAGAACACTCGAGAAATACAGTGAAAATCCTGAATGCATGAATGTACAATACATTTAGAAACACCTTTGAACTCGGAGATCTTACACTCGTGCGATGACGTCATATTATTTGTTGACATCCCAGAATCGGACAGTAGGCAGACGCACCCTGTTGTTGTCGTTACTATTTGGGTACATCCAACATCCAACGGCCATTTGTAGCAGGCGACATCATTCACTTGTTATTTTAAAAAGGCCAGTCTATATATTCGTCTTCTGCGTGAAAACAAAATGCAAGACTTTTGGTGTTATTGTCATTGAATAGATCGTCAAACAGATGACAAGAAGTGATTTCATTTACACTAAGTTCTAAATTAAACATAACTGTTTATATCTTGTGAACATACAGTTACCGATTTATCACGATTGAAATGTAAAAGGGTCATTGCTGTAAATAATCCATTAAAACGTTTATAAATAAAGGTGAGTAGAAGCAATATTTTCTAAACAACTTCTCTAATGTCTTAATGATCCCATATGACACAGGAGGGCTCAGAACAGTTACTCCTAGGCATAGGAATAATGAAAATTATTATTGCTGTTATTATTTAGAAGGGCTATGTTTTTCTGTCAAAGGAATAATTTATTCTTGTAACAGTTTGTTTGTTTATTTATGTTCACCACAACATTGGCAGGCAATGTCTTACGGCTAGTGTATGTTCTGAAGTCTACCCTGAGAGATGAACGTTGAGAACTCGATTAAAAAAAAAGATAGAAAGAAGTTTTATTCGTTTTAAGTGCAGTTATTAAGGTTTGGACACCTTCGTGCTGCTGGGCTCTGTCACCTATAAACGACCATTGGACCAACCAACGGGACACAAGACCCACCACTGACCGTGTTCTGGGATTACATGGGCAACCACACAATAGAATGTGTCAGTGCCATGTACAAGACTTCAGATAGTACCAGACAATCTGCAACTAGACGGCAGCAGCTGTACCCACCCACAACAGACGAGATTGTACCAGTTCTTTCGTCTGCTTTTATTTTTGTGTTTTCGCCGATGAAGGCACATTGACACTACATTATGAGTCAGACATGTTCTCAAAGTCTCTCAGGCTGAACTTTTTAAATAACTAGGTAAAGCTTAGTACAACATAATTCTTAAATCATAATACATTACTTTTATTATATATTCCCAAATATTTATTTTTTTATAAAAGAACATGCATGGAAAGAGATATAAATATTACCTGTTATTATTATGCTTCGTGGAACGCAGAATTGAGCGGGAGGTCCTGCAAAATTAACATAAACAAATCACTGGTGCACAACGTCAGAAAGCATGTTGATGTGACTTAGATGTCCACTACCTGTACATGCCAGCACCATAGTAGCACCTTCAAAACAAATCTTAGAACTGTCAGGTCAGTCGCTTTTCTGTGTTTATGTCTCGAGATGTTGGATGGCTGAAACAAAATGGGATCCACCATGATGGTGATTGTGACTAATGATAGTTACGAGCACATGTTGCAGGCAAGTAGTCAGAGCAGTTTTCGCACGAATGTGGTCTCGTATGTTGTGTCCTTATTTCTGTTTCAGCAGTGCTTGTCTCTGTCCCTTGTGCATCTGTTATCTACTTGATTGTAGACGATGACATCTGTCTGTACGAAGTCTATTACTTGAATGCCAGTGAATGCTAACTACATTCTTATAAAGTGGCTTGAACTGTCCTCTATATACAGTTGTTTATATGTGACTAAACTATGTACGAATGCCATGATGAAGTAAATAAAGTTTTAATAGCAGATGCCACTATTGTTTAATGTGCTTGTCTAAAAGGATCCACGAGAAGATGATCTGTTCTACTGTGTCTCTACAAAGTCTAGAGTTGTGTCGGAGATAAAGAGCGAGAGGACTATGGCGGATACACAATCACATAAATATGGGCATCATACAGACACAGACAAGAGACGTAAAACGATGTAAAACGATGCACAGTAGACTTGCTGTAAGACATAAAACATTTGCAACAAATCCTACAAACTTATACTTGAATATCCGAAACGGGAAACTGTTCATCTCCTTTCATTCGTTTTCTTTTTTTTATCGTATTTTGTCTTTGCTTTCTTGTCAAGTTTCTTCTTCGTCACTCATGTCAAGCTTTGAAAGTACTCATGTTAAAAATATTTTAACGATAGCTTTTTATGAGGGTATACATCTGACAGACACCAGAAGCCAAGAGCTGTGACGTGAAGTGTGAGTTAGGTTGAAGGTGAGGTGTTAAGGTATCGTGACACGAAGAGACTTCAGCAGGTGTGTCACCAAACTTACTAGCCGGTCGACGAAGAGACGCTATTCTCTGGCACATATCGTTTCGAGAGCTAAACACAGCCGGCTTACATCCTGTGTCGCTGCACTGAAGCTAAACAAGACACGTGATCAGAAAAGCATTATAGCTAGCACACAAACACGTCATCAGACTGTGATAATTAGCATCAAAATACTTCATCACATCGTCATCATCAAAACACTTCAAACGACTGTTATGAGTAGCAACAAAACACGTCATCAGACCGTCATAACTAGCAGCAAAACACGTCATCAGACCGTCATAACTAGCAACAAAACACGTCATCAGACCGTCATAACTAGCAACAAAACACGTCATCAGACCGTCATAACTAGCAGGAAGCCTTTGCCAAGGTTTTCTAGTCTGACGTTCTTCCTTCCTACTTATCTTGGGCGGTCCGGTGGCTCTAGTGTTAGCGCCTGTCACTGACAGTGAGAGTTGTCTGTCCCTGGGTCACATCTCTACAACACCGTGACGTCAGTGACAGACTGTGTGTCAACGATTTTAAATTGTTGTCTATTTTTCTCCCTCTTTTCTCTCATTGGAATTACCCTAACTGTTCTTCACGCCTGTGAAAGTTAACTCACGCACCAATGGCATAATTGCCGGTAACCTCATCTCTCACGTGACCCACAATTTAGTCCACTGGCCTGGACGCTCCCAAGTTTATCCTCAGTAACTTTAATTACTTGTCATCTTACTGGCATACTTGAAACGGATAAACAATATACACAGGTGAACTACATATTGACCTAAGTGACGTCACTGTATCCATTGTGTATAAATCTCTCTAATGACCATTAAAATCTTACTATATCCGGTGACTAAAAATCTCTCATCCCACAACACCATGGTGCGCCGTATCACAGAAACATTCTCCAGGTTCCGGTGTGTAAGACAGTGTGTCAGCGATTAGTTTAAGTTTGTGATGAAGACCCCGCCTAGAGGATTCCTTCTCTTTATACGATTTTTGTAACAACCTTCATGATTCATCTTAATTAATTTTATCGTTTTGTATCAGTCGTGTTGAGACTGTCATGCTCACCAAGAAAACTGTCCTTTCTTCTAATCATAAACTAATTTCACACAACTGTAACTAAAATCTTAATGGTGCCTATGTTGAACCACAATGTACACATACTACGTCATAGTAAGAACTTCAGACGTGCTGGCATCCATGGATGTGTAGCTTCCATATTGCACAGTCACCAAGGGAGTCACATCATCCATCTCCTACAAGTTTCCTAGTTTCTTTGAAGCAAACAGTCTTTCCTAGGACATACCCCAAACACACTCCTTTTAAGGTCCTTGACCACTGCGCATGCGTGTCAGATTCTTCAAGTCGACCACCAGCAGATGAAGAATTCCGTGCAAAACGTTTTACTTACTCCGAAGTTTGAAATTGTTTAACTGATTACACTAGAGACGGGTTTGTAGGGCATAGCATAGTTAAATTGTTTAAAATATTTTGTTTCATCATATCATGCTAACCACGTGACTGTGATATCATATCTTTGTGTCTTTAATTAAGAACCTTGTAAGTATTGACCTTACTAAACTAGCTCGAGCCAGACTGTGATGGTGGATGTGTCTTGCATCCAAGGCCATGGCGAGCAGCAAGCAGACGACAGCTTGGTACAACCGTGTTTGTACAGTCATCGTGATTGGTAGACCACTTAGTTTCGGAGCTCTTTAGGAAAAAATACATGATTCTATATATTTGTACGTTGTAATTACATGTCAACCTTAAACAAGCTCTGCAAAGTGTGAAAAAGAAATTTTATCTTGTATAACAAACTGTTGTTTTGTCAAACGGTTGCGAGCCTTTTATGGAAATGGCGGGTTGGAAGAGCAAAATAAACAAATGTGTAAATAAATAACTTTAATAATTATGATACTTTACAAAACTGTTTGCCACATCATAAGAAGTGTAAGCAGTGAGATTATTTGTGTGCTAGTGTATCACGACACTCACATGCAACGAGTTAAGCAAGAAACACACACAACTGTGCTTTTGTCTACTTGCGTTTAAAGCCAGTAACGGCGATGTTAACCTCGACAGACGTCGTCGTTAGGTTGTCACTGTCTGTAGTGTGGGGAAGACAACTGGGAAAAAAACAAGTCGCTAGTCACGTGATGTCGGCGCCAAGCGTCAGTTATCTTGCGTTGTCGACGTCAGTGATTTGTTCTTTTAATTTTGCAGTCAGGCACGTTAAAATCTGTACTGGAAGGACCTGGCACCATATTGGAGGTAACAATTACATAATATTTCTTTCTACACTTGTTTGTATATATAGATAAATCTGACCCTTCACGACGAAATAAGTCTTAAGTCGCGCTGAAAAGGTTTGTGCTCGAGGCCCCGAAAGGTGCTGGGGTCAGTTTTGTGTAGTTTGACTTTTCTTTAAAAATGGATTCCTTGGTTATTAAACTATCAGGAAAATACATTGCGATATTGAAATAAAAGTTAGAAATGGACTTAAAATACGTTTTAATCGATGTACCCTACTGCGATCCGTACCGACTTCAGACCAAGTATCTTGTAAACTGTGTTGTTGTTGTTGTTTTCTCTGTCTACGGAGGTTTGTCATACAGCCAGCCTGTTAAATAAATTTTACGAATTTTTTTGTTTTACAGTATGCGCTCCAGTGCTGAGTAATTTTCTATTTTGTCAGACACATACCCATCAGTGACAAAAGTCACATAAGTCCAGTTTTCTTTCAATGGAATTTTTTTTTTTTTTTGTTTAATTTCTTGAATACAACAGAACACTTGATAAATACAGTGATAATACCTCAATGCATAGAAATACAATAAATTTAAAGACACCTTTGAACTCGGTGATCTTCTATGCGTGCGATTCGTTAACATCCCAGAATCGGACAGTAGGCAGACGCACCCTGTTGTTGTCGTTATTATTTGGGTACATCAAGCATCCAATGGCCAGTTGTAGCAGGCGACATTATTCACTTGTTATTCTGTAAACTTCGACGAGGACTTTTTGCGGCCCTCAATGCTGTTGGTTTGAGAGCAAAATGCAAGACTCTTGGTGTAGTTGTTATTCAACGTATCATCAAAGATCAAGTTTAGATGACAACAAGTGCCTTCATTCACACCATTTTCTAAACCTAACAGAACTATTTATAGCATGTCAACATATAGTTACCGATTATTCACGATCGCAATTTAAAAGTGTGATTGCTGTAAACAGTACAGAGAATCGTTAATAAACAAAGGTTGAGTAACAGTTATATTTTCTACACCTAAGTTGTAACGATTTAATGTCCCAGGTCACACAACAGGGCTCACATTGTTATTCCTGGGCATTGCAATAATAAAAATTATTATTACTATTATTACTTTATACAGGGACATTATTGTCAGTTAATGCAATAGTTTAATCCTTGCACTGGTTTGTTTATTTGCTTTCAGCACATAGTTGGCAGGGAATGTCGTGTGTGTGTATAGTAAGTGTACGTTCTGAAGTCTATCCTGAGAGATAAACGTTAAGTACTGGATGAAAAGAAAGAAAGAAGGAGAAACGTTTCATAAATTTTCAGTGCAGTTGTTAAGGTTTGGACACGTTTGTGCTGCTGGACCTGTGACCTGTAAACAACCATTGGACCAACCAACGGGACACAAGACCCACCACTGACCGTGTTCTGGGATGACATGGGCAACCACACAATAGAATGTGCCAGTGCCATGTACAAGACTTCAGACAGTACCAGACAATCGGCAACTAGAGGGCAGCAGCTGTACCCACCCACAACAGACGAGATTGTATCAGTTCTTTCGCCTGCTTCTACTTTTTCTGTTTACACCAATGAAGGCGTCCACATTGACACTACATTATGAGTCAGACACATGTTCTCAAGGTCGCTCTGGCTAGACTTTTCAAATAACTAGGTAAAGCTTAGTACAAGACACTAAATCTTCAAATCTTAATACCTTAACATCCTTTAATTTTTACTCTCTTTATGTATAAATATACTTTCTCCTCGATACAGTTATCTTTAGAAAAACTTGCCAAGAGAAATCTGTAATTGTTACCTTTAATGTGCCTTGGATTCACCTTAGTGCAGATAATAGAGATCTTTCCTGCAAAAGTAACAAAATTTCAATTGTAAAAGCATAATGCTATTAATTAAATGTCCAGCACCACAATATTTTTTATTACCTTAAAAACAAAACTGAGAAGTGTCAGGTGAGTGGCTTATCTGTGTACATGTCTAGAGGTGTTGGATGGCTGCAACTTGTAACAACGGTTTCCACAGTGACTGAGGTGAGCCGCAGCGTGCAATGGTAGGTCAGCTCACTCTTGCTTACTTTCACCAGCCACCTCCTTCCTTTCCTGGCCTCCCTCCACAATCGTTTATAGTGTGTGGTCAGTCACGTGGTGTGTGGTCAGTCACGTGGTGTGTGGTCAGTCACGTGGTGTGTGGTCAGTCACATGGGGTGTGGTCAGTCACGTGGTGTGTGGTCAGTCACATGGGAGTCCCCAGGGAGGTGATTGTGACTATTTATAGTTACGGTCACATGTTGCAGATTAGAAGTCAGAGCAGTTTTCGCAGGCATTTAGTCTCGTATGTTGGGTACTTATTTCTGTGTCAGAAGGCAGAGATCATGTATTTCACCCGTAGAGCGAAACGAGTACTACTATGAAAGTTAGTATCTGGAAGTAAAGCCTGTTAACCATGTTTTGTTTTTCTATTGACACAGACAATAGACAGCGCGGCACATTTCAGTGTAAAACGATGCAAAATAGACCTGTTGTAAGACATAAGACATTTGCAACAAATTCTACAAATGTATACTCGCTTATATGTTCCAAACGGGAAACTTTTCGTCTCTTTTCATTGTTATTTATTTATTATCGTATTGTTTACTTTATTTTCTCGTAAAGCTGTCATTACTTCTCTCACGTCAAGTCTTGATATTACGTATGTTAAAAATATATGACTCTAGTTTTATTGTGATGCAGGTGTACATGTTACAGACACCAGAAACAAACAGCTGTGGTAAGAAAATGTGAGTTAGGTGTAAGGTGAGGTGTTAAGCTATTGTGACAAGAAGAGACATCAGCACGTGTGTCACCAAACTTACTATTTGCTGTCCTAACAACATGGCACATGTCATCTGGAGAGCAACAAACAGCTGGGTCACACAGTTCCCCGGTCCTGGCGCACTGAAACCAAACCGAACACGTCATAGGAACGTCATAACTAGCAACAAAACACGTCATAAGAACGTCAAAACTATCGACAAAATACGTCATCAGACCGTCATAACTAGCAACAAAACACGTCATCAGAGCGTCATAACTAGCAACAAAACACGTCATCAGACCGTCATAACTAGCAGGAAGCCTTTGCCAAGGTTTTCGAGTCTGACGTTCTTCCTTCCTACTTATCTTGGGCGGTCCGGTGGCTCTAGTGTTAGCGCCTGTCACTGACAGTGAGAGTTGTCTGTCCCTGGGTCACATCTCTGCAACACCGTGACGTCAGTGACAGACTGTGTGCCAGCAAATTCTGAACATCTGTCCATGTTACTCTCTACTTACTTCATCCCTTGGGAATTGCCTCACCTGTTCTTCACGCTTGTGTCAGTCCACTCACGAGTCAATGGCTTGATTGCCGGTAACCTCATCTCTCACGTGACCCACAATTTAGTCCACTGACCTGATCGCTTGCAAGTTTATCATCAGTAACTGTAATTACTTGTCGTCCTACCGGCGTACTGGAAACGTATAAATAATGTTTTTTCTGGTTCACACAGGGGAACTAGTTAGACCTTAGTGACGTCACTCTGTCTAGTGTTTATCAATCTCTATATTGACCATTATGATGTTACTAAGTCCGGTAAGTATATATCAATAAGCTGACAACACCATGGTGCAGCATATCACAGCAACATTCTCCAGGTGGTAGTGTGTAAGACAGTGTGTCAGTGATTAGTTGAAGTCGGTGATGAAGACATTAAAGTGCTGGACGGAGGAGATCGCAACGCCGCCTAGAGGATTGCTTCTCTTGCACAGACTTTAGGGTGTTTATATGATTCTTGTAAAAACCTTAACGTTTTATTTATTTTGTCGTTCTATATCAGTCGTGTTGAGACTGTCATTCTCACCAAGGAAACTGTCCTTCATCCAAATAATAAAGTATTTTAGACAACTGTAACTAAAATCTTTACGATGGATATGTTAAACCACAATGTACATACACTAGCTCTTACTGAAGAATTTCAGGACTGTGTAACTGTCATATTGCACAGAGACACAGGAAGTCACATGATCCATCTCCTAAAAGTCAAAAGAAGGAGCTGCTGAAAGTGCAAGGTTTGCATGTTGCAGCTTGTGATGTAGAAGGGTATGTCCTTGCTTCCAAAACTACGGGTGACTGATGGCGAACTCTGATCTCCTGCTCACTCTGCAAGGTTGTACCTAATACTATCACAAACTTAGGATGTCCACAAGTTGTCTTTCAAAAGTTGTGTCAAAAGATCTTTGACAGATTGAATGTCCTTGCCAGCTTCAGTGAATGTATGTAACATTATAAACGTTCTCAATTTCAAACTGCTCTTCTTAGTTCCAAATGTTGATATGAAGAGTAAATTACACAGTAACAGTCGGATAATAGAGGTCACGGATGAGTGACTTGTGGCATCTTCGTGTTTTAGCGACACCAGGCTTTTACACCAGACATCAGCAGCGATAGCAATCAGTGTCCTTCACATCACTCTCCTTCTTGTGAGGTACTCCACCACTGCGCATGCGTGTCAGATTCTTCCAGTCACCCTCCGGACTATGAAATATTGTATTTGTATTTTACGATTATGAAATTTTAAAAACTGATTACACCAGGGACTGCTTTGTAAGGTATAATAATGTTACGCTGTTTAATGCAGTTTGTCCGGTCATATCTAGCTCATCACAGGACAGTGATGTTACATCTTTTATCCTTTATGAACAAGCTTCTAGAGTTGTACCTCTATGTGATGCTCAGCCAGTTGGTGTTGGTGGATGTGTCTGGCATTCAGGGCCATGGCGAGCAGCAGGCAGACGACAGCTTGGTACAACCGTGTCAGTACAGTCATCCTGGTTGGTAGAATGCTTCAGAAAATATTCAATGACACTTGATTATTATTATGTTGTCAATACATGTTAAGGTTAAACAAGAAAAAGGTTTAAAAGACCTTCTACCAAGACTTAAAACCCGTTGTTCATTCCAATGTTTATGAATCCTTTATATGTGATTATATTTCAATGAGAGGTTCGAAGACCAAAATGACTACATATATCTGTAAATAAACATGGATATTTATAACGTTTTTGACAACATTGTCAGCCACATCAAGTATACAACATACAACCAGTTAAGCAAGAAACACACACAACTGTGCTTTTGTCTACTTGCGTTTAAAGCCAGTAACGGCGATGTTAACCTCGACAGACGTCGTCGTTAGGTTGTCACTGTCTGTAGTGTGGGGAAGACAACTGGGAAAAGTCACGTCGCTAGTCACGTGACGTCAGCTCCAAGCGTCAGTTATCTTGCGTTGTCGACGTGGCGGTTATTAAAGAATAAATGTTTAACAGAAGTCAATGGACTAGTCTGTTGTAATATCTATCTAGTGACTTAGCTAAGAGAGGTGTATGACACTCTTCTCCCGAAGGAAGATACCACTTTCGTTTATTAAATGTTCGCTTACAAACACCGTTACCTACAAAAGGTCAAACTCGAGAGGTCCGTTGTTCTCGTAATTACCAGAAGGTCCGAGTTCGAACTTCACACCGTGAATGTGTTTCTGTACAATCCTGACTTTACTGTTGTCATCCTTTTTCTCTGCTAGGTGATGTTTGAATTCATGTGTGTCGAGAATGAAAGCGGGGATTGTCGACACATATTGTAAAGTGAGTGACATTTTATTGAATAATGTAATTGCTCGCCCCAGTAATGCTTTAAAAAAATACGTATCAAAGGAATTCGTCATACAACCAGCATCTTAGGCAAATTTTATGCATTTTTATGTTCTATAATATGCGTTCCAGTTTTGAGTATTTTTTTTTCATTTTGACATGCAAATACCATTTAACGTCAAAAGACACATAAGACCAGATTTCTTTCAATAAAATTTATTGTTTTGTTGAACTTCTCAAACGAACAAAATCATCGAGAAATACAGTGAAAACCTCTAAAAGAATGGAAATAGAACAAATTTAGAGACACCTTTGAACTCAACGGTCTCATGCTCCTGCGATGACGTCATAGTATTCGTTATTATCCCAGAATCGGACAGTAGGCAGACGCACCTGTTGTCGTTACTATTTGGGTACATCAAGCACCCAACGGCTTTTTGTAGCAGGCGACATTCTTCACTTCTTATTCTTTAAATGTCTAGGACCTGTCGGCATGAGAGCGAAATGTATTCTTTTGCTGTTATTATCATTCAAAGTGTGACATTTGAACTACATTCTAAATTAAACATAACTATTTATATCTTGCCAACACACAGTTACCGATCTCTCACGATTGCTATTTAAATGTTTTATAGGTGTTAACAATTCCGAAAATCATTTATAAACAAAAGTGAGTAGAACTACTATTTTCTACACAACGTTTGTAATGTTTTAATATTCTCAGGTCACACACGAGAGCTCACCAGTATCACTCAAAGCATTAGAATAATAATTACTATTACAGGGATATGTTTGTCAGTCACGGAAATAGTTTATTTGTTGCACCTGTTTGTTTCTTTGTTTATTTTTAAGAGATCAAGGGCAGGCAATGTCTTGTAGCGAGTGTTTAGTATAAGTTATCCGTTAAAACTCGATGCTATCAAAATAATAGAAAGTGCTGATTTTTATCCGTTTTCAGTGCAGTTGTTAAGGTTTGGACACCTTCGTGCTGCTGTGCTCTGTCACCTATACACGACCATTGGACCAACCAACGGGACACAAGACCCACCACTGACCGTGTTCTGGGATTACATGGGCAACCACACAATAGAATGTGCCAGTGCCATGTACAAGACTTCAGATAGTACCAGACAATCTGCAACTAGAGGGCAGCAGTTGTACCACCCACAACAGACCAGATTGTACCAGTTACTTTTGCCTGCTTCTATATTTTTTATGTGTTTACGCCGATGAAGTTCCACATTGACACTACATTATGAGTCAGACACATGTTTTCAAGATCGCTCTGACTGCTTTTTTCAAATAACTAGGTAAAGCTTAGTACAGCATACTTAATCCTAAAATCGTACTACATTCCTTTCATTATATATATATATACACCGATATATTTATTTTTATATATGAATACCCATGGAAAAAGAGCTAAATGTTACCAGTTCTTGGAGTTGCCCTTCTTGGATAGCAGATAAGAAAAGGACCTGCAAAATTAAATTTAAAAAAATCACTGGTTCACAACGTCAGAAAGCATGTTGATGTGAGTGAGATGTCTATTATCTGTACATGCTCTCACCACAACCATTTGCACATTAAAAATAAAACTGAGAAGTGTCAGGTCAGTGGCTTATCTCTGTACATGTCTGTCGCGTGTCTCGATTTCGGCCTTTCTGTCAGCGCCTGGGGACGCTCCTGTTCAGGATGGCAGCTCACAGCAGACGACGGTGGACGGCTGTTTTTTTTTTTTGTACGGTGTGCAGGGGAAAGGTCAAGGCCTTCTCCCTCTGACCGTAGCCGTGTCTTACGTCACGCTCTTGCGACGTCACGTGACGTCGGCTTGAGTGCTGTGTGCTGCCGGTGGGAGCTTTGGGGGCGCACTGGTCGGGCCCCTCCCTTCCCTGTCCAAGGTTTTGGCGTGAAAAGCGTTCACGCGCCTTGGCATGGGCTGGGTGTCGTGGGCGCTGACGATTGGTCACAGCCCCTGGGCGACAGGAAGTGACCCCCAGAGAGCAGCGTCCCTCGAGGCAGTTCTGACCTGGGCTCGGAGGAGAGTAGAGCGTTTGTGTCAGAAAGGACGGCGGGAGGCCGGGCCAATGTGGGCAGTGTAGGCTGCGCCGTTTCACCCAAACCGAGCTTCGGATGGAAGGTGTCGGATTCCACGGGAGAGTTTCTGCCATTCCGGTTGTGGAGGGCAGCTGACCGTCGGGTCATAGCACAAGCCGTTTTGGGTGAGCGT
>SRHC01003354.1:0-59512 GCA_004794325.1 Pomacea maculata | reverse complement strand
ATTGAGAGTAGAAATGTGAGACAGAAATCAAAGATAGTGTTTACACGCAAAGCATCATCACCAATTCCAATTGGAGTTGTGTTAGAAGCTTGAAAGTTGAGGGACCAGCATGTTCTAAACAAGATATAAACAGCGCCGTCGTGACAAGTGCCCAATATACCCAAAAAAATGAAAATATTTTGATTTGTTTTATTCCTAATTATCTCAAGTTTGTTTCTACGGACAGATTTTGCTTACAGCAACGATTAAAAATAAGTGGAAGTGTCGTGGATGAATTACTTTTCTACTGCTGGGCTTGAATAAACTGTAGTAAACGAGTTATTACGAAGCTTAAGTACAAATCGAAACAGCAGCGGACACTATAGGACTGGAGCCGGGTGGCATCTCCATATTATTCACATCGAAATGATTTCCTGCTCCAGACACAGAGCACAAACAGTTTTTATTACAGAAGTTTTCTCACAGCAAACCTTAGTGTTGCTAGCTGTGTTGCTGGTCTCAGTGAACCACTCATGTTATCCTCTTCCCACCTCAACTGAACCGTTGCTCGGGTGGAGCAGCCAAGCACCGAAGTCAAGCAACGACAAGCCAGAAGAATTTCACATCAACATGGATGAGTGTGTAAACACCAGCATCCTTCGGTCTTCCACTCTAAAAGGCATGATCTACCGGATGTCGGGAGGGCACAACCATTCCAGGTCTGTCCCAGAATGCACCTGGTCTGTCGATGTACCCACAGGTTATGTTGTGTCCAGTCATGTTCTTGTCCTCATGGATCCCTGTGTGATGGATGTCACAGTCACTGCTCTCAGTAGTTCCCCGACATGCCCGGATGTTGACTACAGGTGCACAGATGTCAGGGGACGCAAGGTGATGGCGGTGAGTGATCTCAACCGCCAAACATTCTTCCTCAGAGACAGTTTGAAAAACGCTTCACTGACCCTGGAGGTTCGAGTCGACTTTGAGGCAGTGAAGAAGGGCGAGCTGTACACCCTGCCTGTAGTCTTCATGTCCCCAACATCGGGTTATGTCACATCACATGGCTTTGACGATGGAAAGCAATATTCCTGTGGCTACAATGCCACGCGAGAGATTACTGCTCCAGACGGTCACGTGATCATGATCAGTTTTTCGGAAAAGCTGCTAGAGATTCTTGATGTTCTCGACTATTCTGCATATAATGAAAAAAACATTTATAAAATCGACGACGGAGGATCTTTGGTCCTTGTAGAAACACTGTACGCTTTAACGAAAGGCCCAACGATTATTGAAAAGAAAGTTCTTCTTCACATTCATGAAAAAAATAACGATGGGCTTGGAAGTAAAATGTTGTTCACATTTCATCCCTCACCACAGGCTCCTCGCCGCGTAGACAGCAGGCTGTGGGATTGTTCTGTGCCTCATTACAACACTTTTAAACAACACCTGGAGTGCAACGTGGAGTGGGAGTGTCAGGGGGGAGAAGACGAGGGACCCCAATGTCCCTACAGTAGTCCCGCCTGTAACGGGTCTGTGGCCGTTGGTAGCAAATGTTATTTGTATATCAAACAGAGTGAAGCTCCTCTATGGGACTATGTAGATGCTGAATGTAGAAAGCTGGGAGGAAACTTAGCTAGTATGAAGTCCAGGGAGGAGTGGGAGGCCTTGTCACGATTATTTAGTTATGGCAAACATCATGAAGTAGCCATGATTGGCTTGAGGACGTCCAGCGCCGTCTGGCCGAAGTACTACAGGTATGTATTTCAGTGGACTGACAACACCATTGCGTACGAAACAAACACTTCTCAGGGGTACTTATTTGATTATTCGAGAAAGATCTGTGGGTTCTATTACCTCCGCTACTCTCTGCACACTTTGTTGACAGAATGCTTTACTTATATCCAATATATATCTAACCTTGTGTGCGAATATGATGCTCACCTTGATGAAAATACCCTACAGGCGTCGGTGCGTGTATCTGACATCAAGAGTTCTGCAAGTTGGAACGATAAGAATGTAGTGATGATCTTCTGTCCTTCCGGTCATGTGACGCATTCGTTTTTATCGTGTGACACAAAAAGCGATTGCGGGACACGGGACCCGACTCTTTACTGCCGAACTACAACAGGTTTGGACACTTCAGTCGAAATGCAAATGTTTTCTTGTGACGATCACCTGACCACACTGCCCTACACCCTGGTGTGCGACTTCAGACAGGACTGCCTGGACGCGTCTGACGAAACCTTCTGTAAACATGAACTCACCTGCCAGGAGTTTACCTGTCGTAACGGACAGTGCGTTACCTACAGTAACTTCTGCGACTCCTACACAGACTGTTGGGACGGTTCAGACGAAGACTGTACATTCTCCTATTTCTATAAGTATCCGAGTCAGACCCGACTGTTTGCTCCAGCGGTTGTTTACTTCGATGGTCAGGGTGATTTTTACCAAGTGTCTCTATCAGCTTCAGAACCTTGTCCACAAACGCACTTCCGGTGTGCAGGTGAGTCCGCTTACTGTCTACCCGTGTACGTGCGCTGTAACGGGGTGTCCGACTGTCCCTCCCATGAGGACGAGGAGGATTGTGGGTTGTACACGTGTCCAGGCTTCTATCGTTGTCGGGGATCCACTGTTTGTGTCCATGCCGACAGCATGTGCGATGGCTGGCCACAGTGTCCGCAGCACGACGACGAGAAGTTCTGTCAACTCCGATGTCCAGATGAGTGTTTTTGTCAGGGACTGGCAGTCGTCTGCAAAAAACCATTTTCATCTCTTGATTTTCCTCAGCTACGGTACCTCGATGGCGCGAATTCTGGTATGACTCTTAAAAACATTTCATCCAATACTTATCTTGTTTGGGTTAGTCTTGCTCATTGCGGATTGAACTCTGTAACATCAGTTTATCTGCCGAACCTTCAGACACTTGATCTTAGCAACAATCACCTGACTTCCGTTGACCTTATGTCGTTTATATTACTAAGCAACTTAAAAGAGTTACACCTTGCTGGAAACCCTCTTGTTAATCTGCTAAACAGTGGTTTTCCTTATTTACACAAAAATCTTCAAATCGTGGATATAACACACACTTCACTAACGATATTTGATAGCAAGACATTTCTCAATTTTACAAACATCAAAGTACTGAACGTTTCATTCAGTCAGGTTCAGACGATAACAGATAACGGTTTTATCTACCTACCTCAACTGAGTACACTTGACATAAGTCATAACCCGTTGGAGATATTTCCCCGGGAAACATTCAAGAGTGCGAGACATCTTCGCACGGTTTATGCTGATAATTATAAACTTTGTTGTCAGAAGAACCTTCCAGACTCTTTTAACACCGGGTCCTGCTTCGCTCCTGTCGATGAAATTTCGTCGTGCGACGATCTGTTGAGATCGGACGTGTACCGCGTGTTCCTGTGGTTGTTCTGTTTTTTGTCCGTTGCCGGGAACGCTGGGAGCTTTTTGTTTCGACAGATTCTTCAGAGAAAAGCTTCTGGTTCAGGGTTTGGAGTGTTTGTTACCAACCTGAGTATCGCGGACTTTCTCATGGGCGTGTATCTGGCCATGCTGGGTGTGGCAGACGAGACCTACAGGTCCATCTATGTGTGGCACGATGTCCAGTGGAGGTCCAGCGCCACCTGCAAGGTTGCTGGCTTCCTGTCCTTCTTGTCCAGCGAGGTGTCAGCTTTGATCATCTGTCTCATTACCTTCGACCGTTTCATCATTCTCCGTTTTCCCTTTACTGACTTCCGGTTTGAGCGCCGGTCAGCCTGGTGGGCGTGTGGACTGGCCTGGTCTGTAGGACTTGTATTCTCCTCTATTCCTCTCCTGCCATTCCTGTCTGACTGGCAGTTGTACAGCCACAACGCCATCTGCATGCCGCTGCCGATGACAAGGAAAGGGTTCAGAGGTCGTAACTACTCTTTCGGAATTATGATCATCTTCAATATGGTCCTCTTTATGGTCATTGCGGTCGGTCAGATCTGCATATACCGATCGGTTCTAGTGAATTCCATGAAGGGAAACACGACTAGAAAATCTAAAGACATCGTCATAGCTCGTCGCCTCGCTACCGTTGTGGTGTCGGACTTCCTGTGCTGGTTTCCTGTAGGAATGGTCAGCATCATGGCGAGTTTAGGAGTGGCCATTCCTAGTGAGGCCAGTGTGGCTATGGTCATCTTCGTGTTGCCTCTCAACTCAGCTTTGAACCCTTTTCTGTACACCTTAAACTTGTTGATAGAGAAGCTCAACCGTGCAAAAGAGAAACGCTTGTTAAAGAAACTAGGACCTACTGTCGAAAGCAAACGAGGGGATAATCGGCGAAATTAGTCCGCCCCCTGCAAAACATCTTTACTTCAAGAGTTCTTTTTACTACCTACTACTAATTAATACCACCTGTATCTACTTTACTACCTACTACTAATTAATACCACCTGTATCTACTTTACTACCTACTACTAATTAATACCACCTGTATCTACTTTCCATCTGTACGTGGTCAGCAAACGTCCGTCAATAACGGTCTTCTGCACGACACTAGCCTCTCTACCCGTCTTCACTATAAGATGAACTTAGATGAACTATAGACAATAGTCACGTCAACGGACAAAACGTACTTTTGACTGACTTTTTATTGTGCATTGTGTGACGTAGATCGCCTTGTATGACGTAGACCGCATTTTGTGACGTAGATCACACTGTAGGATGTCGACCAAATGAGATTGTTTCTCGTACAAATTTCAAGTCCGTCCTCTTCTCGTTCTCCTTCTATTAGTGTGTAACAATGTGCATGGCTGTGATAAGCGACTTTCAACCACTTGACTTTAAAACAAAAGGAAAACCTTTATAGTTCCTGACGATCTTCTTTTATTAAATTATTTTAATGTCAGTTTATCTCAACACTATCCTTTACTTTATTTTTAAATGCATTGGGAAAAGAAATGATAATGTCTAAATCCAACCCTATCCACATTTTAAAATCTTAATTTTACTTGTTGAGGTTAGGATTGGTATTAGAGTTATATGGATACGTGCATTAAAATTAAATTAACCCAGTGAAATGTTCTCATTAATATAATTACAATAATAAAAACTTTGATTTACTAGCAGCTGTGTCAGCCTTTTCTCTGCACTGGTCTATAACACTGGCTTTTTAACAACTGAATTTGAACAATGTAAATTAACTTTACAATGTTACAGACAAATCCACATTGAAAAACATGTTTAAAAATTATACAGCATCGTGGATTTGAACATGTATGATGTGGAATTCGCTAAATTGTGTATTTGTTATAAACACTCTGTCCATTTGCTTTTATTTTGGTTTGTGCTGGTTTGTTTTGTGTTTTATTATATACAAGGGCAGTGTGAGAAATGCACAGATACGGAGACTAAAGTTACATCTCACAAAATAAGAACAGTTCCCGTTACTACCGGTGATGATGTTGTCGTCAAGACGACGGCTTGTACCACACAGCCACCTGTCACACATCGGATCTCGTTTAGAGAGAAGAGAGATAAAAGAGGGAGATAGAAGTGGGAGAAGCAAACCTGAGAATGGAGTGAGCCAAAATCAGCAGACAGCAGATAAAACTGAATCTTGTCACTAAATAGACTGAAACTACTGACGACCCGATGTGATTATTTGATGAAAATGAAGAAACCTCGTCCAGAACCTTTGTAACAGCATTATCATCAAACATACATTCACAAATCGGTAGAAAGCAGCTCTCGGGTGTGGAAGACCGCAAAATTATTGTGATCATCAGGATTAGATAACACACTGTAAGAACTCGACTCACCAGGGGAAAAGGGAGTTAACTCTCTGCTTACGTTTATTTGGTTTGTTAGCTCCCTTGAACGTTTCTTTACTTTTTACCGTTTACATTCTACGATAAAATTAGAAATAAGTTTAATCATACTAACAAAACAGAATTAAAGAAAGCCTGTGTGGATATCACGAATCAAAACAGTTTCTGCAGTACATGAGTAAAGAGTGACAGAGTTCTTTTTCCTGATCACAATTTCTGTGTCTGATGAAACGAAGTGAATTGTCAGTGTGATGGCTCTGTGCCTAAATCACTACTACTGAATTTCTGTCGTGGATATTACATACTGGAAATACATTGCTGTCTTCAGGCAAAACCATAAATATGTGCGTGCACGAACACACACACACAACAGGCATGCATGTAGTTAACCCTCTCGATCTCTCCCTCACGCACGCGCTCACACACACAAACATGGTCTAAAGCAAAGACTTATTTATTTCCTTCACAGCTGAGAAAGAAAATGTTTCACTCTTTAGTAAACCATAACTACTTATTTTAAAGAAGTTACTATGGCGACACTGTAGTACAGCGACAAATAATTTGTCTAATTACTAAACTTTCACTGCCTACTAACAAAGTGGACAGGAGTCCTAACATCTCTCGGTGGTCACGTGAGAATAGGTTAACCCTAGAAAACAATGATACGTTGTCCAGGCGGCGCTATAATACACACATTCTGCCCCTTGCCGCCTGGCTGGACAGATAACCGAGGTATTTCCTCACCAGTCCATCCACTTCCATGTGTAGAAGCTGAGTTGAAAACTTGACAGCGTCTAGTGTAGATGACATCCTCAACGATGTGGACAATGAAGATTATGGCATGTTTTCTTCTTGTTATGCTGAGTTTTCCACAAAGTGTTCATGGTGATCACAGTGAGCATTACTCTTAAAATATTCGTTTATTTGTCACTCTGTCACTCTATCTTTTTGCTTGCCTTTGTGCACGCCTGTATGTCTGATTGTCCGTGTGCCGCTCTCTTGCTGTGTCGCTATTAACTGCTCTGTCGAACTGAGTATCCGTTTTAGTTCATCTTTGTATATCAGAATTACCACACCAGGAAACAAAAGTGAGGATAGGGTTTTGCTTATTTTGACATGTGACACACACACACACACACACACACACACACACACACACACACACACACACACACACACACAGACAGTTAACCTCAGTTCCTCATCTGCCGTGTAACTCCTCACTATTTTTCTTTGTTTCCCATTTTTCACTGATGTCGGCATTTGTTAACATGAAAAATGCTTGTTACATTAAACCTGGTGTGATTTCATAAAACTATACTTTCAAAACAGTCGCCCCAAATAGAATTTTGGACTTCCTTCTGCGGGAGGTGTGCCAAAAGATGATCAAGCAAGGTGTCACACTGCCATCGTTCTGCCTGCCAAAGTCTCTGCGCGGCTACCCGGACAGTCGCGGGGTGGATGCCTGAGACCGTCTGTATGACCACACCCCAGCTCTGTCCAGGTGAGAGTGGCTTGGCAAGGTGACAGCAGGCCGGCTGATGCCAGCACATACCCTGACATAAAATTTAGACCTTTGAAAACAAGTAGGGCTTAACAATAATTTTTGGGATGTTATCACATTCACCACTTCGTATATTTACTATTTCAGTTCCTTTTTAGCCTTGTTGCGAGGCCTTGTTACTACCTGTAAGTGATCTCTGGTAGCAATTGTGAGGTGCTAACCGTCAGTGCCAAGGTTGTGACCAGAGAGTGCATGCCGGAGTTATTTTTCTCCCAGTTGTCCATAAAGAGACATTGGCATGTCAAGAAAATTTGATATTCACCGGTCTATCATATATTTATCTCAAAATTGATGCTCTACAACACAGAGTACACCCCTTTTAAATGCACTTTCACCTCTACTTTGCCCTCTTCCTTCTTCTATCAATTCTTTCCTTGTTTTTATCCTTATTTCTCTTCCTCTCTTTCTTTCATTCTAAAATGTTGTAAATTATTTCTTCTTGTTTTGGTCAATACAGATAACATTACATCTGTCCCTTGGGCGTCTGCTTGATGTCTGTTCAAACGTCTGAAGTCTTCAGCATCGTGTACTGATGAAAGTGACTGACGATGTACAGAAGAACAGATCATACATGCTCGGTGTCAGTTGTAATGTTTGGCAGTGCAAGACCATGAGTCTCTTTGTCACATCCGGTGCCACTGGGCAAAGCAGTCATTACAATACTCTAATAAATGATGCCATCAGTAAATTAAAAGACTTATTAATGGGAATTATTTGTGGGCGTGTGTGTGGATGTATCTGTGTGTGTGTGTGAGAGAGAGCACCTGTGTTTGCTGGGGGGAGAGGAGTGGGGTGTGTGAATGTTACTCCGTGTCGGGGTGGGTCCGCTCTCTGCACACGAGTGAGGTCCAGGGCGAGGGACAGGGTTTGTCTGAGAATGGAATTCCAGTAGGATGACATGTCGTTCATGGATCAGCCTCACCTTCCTCCTCGGAGCGACATGCATCTCTGTGCAGCTGTGGTGTCACGTGATCATGCTTTTATGAGAAGAACCTCTGATGTACCTCCGAGGCTCAAGTGATCAACACCCACGTGGTCAGTCCGTGGTCGACAGGTGAGCCTTGGACAGAGCGATGACAAGGAGTACGACAACCAGATGCGAAGCCATTTTGTGTCCTTCGTGTACTGCGTGTCCACCGCACAAATGACCATGTCATGTCAAAGAGAAACTCAAAATAGTTGTACCATATTAGCAATGAATTTGAGCTTTTCTTTGCCGAAAGAAATACAAATTCTGCTGTTTAGCATGAAGCTCAATAAACGATTGTCATCAGCAAAATGATATCAACCTTGACTGCAATTAAACACAATTCATGTCCGTTCCTTCTCTCTACACACATGCTCTCATTTCGTGTTGCATTATCTTCGATATCTCTCACGACAGATAAGAAAAAAAAACCTTGTGTGTATCAGACTTCAGCCCCTAATCTCGCCGAACTTGAAGCTTCCACAAGCCTGACCGAGAAACAAGAAGGTTCCTCCTCGAAACTTTTGGAATGAAAGAAACGGAAATTAAACGGATAAAAATGGAGAACGTATTTTTAGCTGTGGTGGCTATCTGTTTGTTACCACACTCTCTACATGGTAAGTATTTTTGATGAATTGATGTATGAGACTGAGACATGAGACTGAGACATGAGATTGAGTCCGTAGTGTTGCAGCACGTCCAGTGTCACTGACAGAAGAACAACAAGAAAAGAAGTTTCAGTTCTTGATTTGGTGTGGCAGCTGCCGACATCCAGCTGACAGCTGACCCGCTGCAGCTCATCCCGGTTCTAGCGCCCTCTCTGACGGTCACGTGTCAGCCGGGTCCAGCGGTGGACAACTACCGGGAGGTGTACTACCTGCAGCTGACCAAGGAGGAACGGGGGGAGCAGCAGGCGGTGGCCAGTCTCCGGGCCGGCCAGGCCCCCGCCCAGTACGTCGCTGACCCCAACATGATCACCAGCGGCCGACTGGTCGAGGGCTCGCCCTCCACTGCCCGCTTGGAGATCTCCGTACACAATCCAACAGCCCAGCACGCCGGACTGTGAGTCCATCTCTCTATTAGTGTATGAATATGTGTGTACACTTGTGTGTATGTTTATATACTTGTATACTTGTTTATATACTTGTATACTTGTGAATATGTTTGTATACTAGAGTGTATGTTTGTACACTTGTGTGTATGCTTCTATACTTGTGTGTGTATATATACTGTATATATATATATTTATTCTTGCCTAAGGGAGATAACTTTGAGCAGTCAGTAATGTACGAGTTCAGGTTCTTTGAACGTCTGCCTCAACATGTTGTAGGTATCGGTGTGAGATCGAAGGATTGGGACCCGACGGAGAGGAAGTCTATAAATCGGCAGTTGTGAACGTCACTGTGCATCGTAAGTGTACAGTAGCTCAGTCTGTGAACACTTTACTGTCCATTGTAAGTGTACGTTACTTTATAAACGGACACAGCTATATAAAGACTACTCCCCTGTGATACAATGACTACTCCACCTGATAGACAAAGACTACTCCAATGATAAACGACGGTCAGTAACTAACTACTAGTGACATTGCTGTAGCTTTGAGGTTCTCATCACAAATTACTCTTCGATCTGCATTCAAACTTCTTTCCGCTCACAGCTCAGTCCGAGGTTGCGAACCTCTTCCTCAAAGTGATCGTGTCCACCCTCAGGGAGGAGACGGAGGCGATTCAGCAGCAAACCACTCAGGTCCTGGCGGCGACGCAGCAACTGGAAAATGAAATCACAGCCAAGCGGAGAGGTACAGCAGGCCGCTACATGCACAGATGCTGAAACTTGCCGAAAAGTTCAACTAACACACTGCTGTCATTAGTTTCTTAAAATTTGAGATTTTTTTAAAAAAAAGGACCCCTAATGACCTCGATTTTAACCAATGATGCCACTAAGAGCAAGTTCGTTACCCTCCACCAGATCCTAATGATGCTTAGAAGATGAAGTCCCCCCCTTTCCTAAACCCAAAATGGGAGCAAACTGTTTGCTAGTAATTTTACCATCCTCTCTTCCCACAGAATTAGAAAAACGAAAAACCGACCTGCAGAACCTTCGAAATCAAGTGGAGGCGATCCGTGCGAACGTGTCCCTGGAGGAGGCTGCACTCAATGCCACGGCGGAGGACCTGCTGTTCAGGGCGGAGAACCTGTCAGCTGAGGTCCCCGGCAAGCGGGTGGCCTTCAGTGTCACTGAGCGCACAGAGAAGAACTATGGGGCCGGGGTGCAAGTACTCTTTGAAACTGTCGAGGTTCGAGTCTCAGTATTTATTTTATTTTTATTTTTATTTCACTAGTAAACAACATTGGTTTATTTAAGTAGGATTAGCAGTAGAATACAATGATGGCGAGCGTAAGGCTTCGGGTGGCTTAACGAGGTGGATGCTGTTCATGTACAGCTTAACGAAGGAAACGGGTACAACGTCTCTACAAGCATCTTCTCGCCACCCTTACATGGAGTGTACTTCCTGTCCTCTGGTCAGCTGACCCACGACACAGCCGCCGCTAGCGTCCGAGCCTTCTCACTCAAGGTAGGTAACTCATCACAGACAGACAGACAGACAGGCAGGCGGGCAGGCAGGCAGGCAGGCAGGCAGACAGACAGACAGACAGACAGACAGACAGACAGACAGGCAGGCAGGCAGGCAGGCAGACAGACAGACAGGCAGGCAGGCAGGCAGACAGACAGGCAGGCAGGCAGGCAGGCAGGCGGACGGACGGACGGACGGACGGACGGACGTTTACTTTCGATTTATTCTGAATGGTTTTTCTCGACATTATTCTAGTTTGCACAGAAGAGAACCTGAAGTGATTATTTTCTCTTATCTTTTATCCACGGCAGGTATTTTTCGTGATTTCTTAGCTAGATCTCCATTACTATCGTCTGCCATTTCACACGCACTTTCCCGGATGTCAAATAAGTTTAAAAGTTTGCGTGTGAAGACCAGCCTCCTTGACCAGAGTCCTTCTCCATGTCTTGCACCTGTTGCAGGCCAACGCGACGTTGTTGAGCAGCACCTTCAACAGCGACGACCGTCAAGGCTCGACCTACCAACAGTCCAGTGTCAGCACCATCGCCCTGCTCGGCCCCTCCGACCTGGTGACTGTGGTCCAGCAGCTCACCTCCACCGCCACCTCCAACCTCGTCCCCTACCAGAACACCATCAACGGCTTGGCAACGTGCTTCAACGGTTACCTCCTTTTCGGAGTTTGACATGTTTGTGATGTTTGACACTCGCTGGCAACTGATGTTGGACATCACTTTGTCTGCCGGATGTCGCACAGCAACTGTTTGAGTAAAATTATGGCTGAAGCTATGTCTCTCTGAGTTCTTGTGTATCATGTGTGAACATGTTCATGCAGAGTATAAAAGCATATCACACATTTTTTATATCTTGTTTCCGAGTTTCAGTCTCATTTGAAAAGTTGACAGTAAAAATATCCTGGCAATGACATGTCACTTGCTGTGGTGTATGATGAGCGATGAAAGGATGCAAGAGAATAGCCACAGACACAACCGAATTTCTAGCTGACAATACAGACAAAATCTGAATATCTTTAAAGTCGGTTTTTAATTTAACCTGTCAGAACTGGTACAGGTCACATCAGAATAATGCCAAAGATAGTCCAGGTCAAGTTTACTGTCCTTATCAGCAAGAATCATGGGATTGGAATCCGAGTTCTCTTGTTCACAATCAAGGAGACTGTTTATCTCTGTGACTACTGGCAGACGGCACCACATAAATATACACATGGATGACAGAACCAAGGCCCCGCCCTGAAGCTGTCTCGTGCTTCTTTCCTTCTCTGGATTCATGAAACTTCAGAATCATGATAAGACTTCATTACGAGCTTGTCCTGGTGGCCAAAACCACAATTATATGGGTTAACTGCCAATAGTTTTACTTCTCTGCCCTCCTTATTCATCCAACTCAACACATAGCTCTGTAAGCCAAGTTTCATCTCAACAAACATCAACTATTTAATATCTAACGTGACAATTACGTTCAAAACCGTTCATATTAACAGCAAGAGACTTGTCCCTACATGGCCTACATCGACCAACTGTTCTGAAAATTATTTGATAAGAAACGATAAGCACCAGTGCTGTTACTTTTCGTGGACTGACAGCTGCGAACAGCCCCGGATGGTGACATCGAACCTCCTGACAACTGCTTCAACCATAACACCATCACGTTCACTCAACAACCATGGTCCTTAAAGCTGTTCTCTGGATCCTGCTCCTCTGCAGCGGTATGTTCTTGGTCGTGGAATCTTCGTATTTGTACATTGTCATCTCTGGAAACAGCATAGTTCCAGAGACAAGTAGCAGACACAAAGCTTTGTGAAGAAACAGTTTTTCTGTGTGTGACCTCCTGACACAAACAACGACAAGTCTGTGTACACCAGGCTCTGTGATAGGCCAGAGCTTAGCTCTGAAGTTAAAGTTATATATATGGGCGTGTGTGTGTTTAATGTATATATATGTGTGTGTGTGTGTGTATTATATATACCTGTGTGTGAGATTTTATGTGTGTATATGTACTTGTAATGTGTACATGTCTGTGTGGTGGCGCCACACAGCGGCACGTGCGGTGAAGTTCACCATCAGCCCCAGCACGTTCGTGCCCGGCGTGACGCCGTCGGTGGTGATGCGGTGTGAGGTGGCAGACAGCGGCTCCAGCATGATCCAGCTGCTGCTTCTACAGATCTCCATCGAGGACCGTGGCACCACCATTCCCATAGTCACCTTGACCCCAGGTCAGCCCCCTAAAGTCATGAGAACGGACCTTGAGGATCATCTCACAGTAAGTCAACTCGACCACGAGCTTTACACACATCATAACATGCGATGTCGTCCTTCTAGTGTAATAGATAACCAGACATATTTTTCAAGATGTATTCTTATTAGCATGACCAGTATGTAAATGATCAGATTTTTCCATCTGAAGACAGCTTGCACTGTCCTTCTGGTCTTTCGGTCTTTTCTTGTCCACATTCTGCCCACGTTGTGTCAGTAAGGCGGGCTCGGGCAATTCACAGGTGAGCTTCCATCGCAGGTAGACGGTAAGGAGAACCAGTTCGAGAACATTTCGTCTTCCTACCTGTCAGTGACGTATTCGTTTCCGGCTCTGGAGATCGCCAGCAACTACTCGTGCACGGTGTCCGGCCTGTCCATCGAGGGGCTGCTGGCGCGGTTCTCTGTCACTGCCAGGCTCGTGGCAGGCGGTGAGGTTACCTGCACTTCATTCTTTTGATTTTAAGGCTAACCCGAGTGCTAGATCATCCACAAACCAGTGGGTTTATTTAATAGGATACTAGTTCCTAATACCGGCGATAAAACGAGATTCTCGTAGGTTTGGGGGTCACATAAATTAAGTCTGTTGCTATGAAAACGCTTCTTTAGGATCTGCTTGAAACTCTCGGATTGGTATTTAATGACATTGGTAGTTAGAAATTAGGGGATTTTTTAAATGATTCATTAAAACTTATTTTCATATTTTACTAGGAAGTAAAAAAACTTAACTTACCTCCCATCAACCTTTCCCCATAACAAGTAGAAGAAAAGTTTTTTTCCCCCGGGGTAAGGGGCTAGTCTTCTTTCTATCAGAATCTGGTTTCATCATTGCGCGCAACAATCTGTATCATTTCAGCAGCTGTTGAAGAGTTGCCTCACTTCATGACTGAGAGTCTGGTTCAGCTCAGAAGCACCATCGAGGATCTCAAATCTCAGGCAGCATCGCTGGTGAACCGGGCCAACAGCCTCCGGGTCCTCAGCCAGAACATCACACAGGGTGAGTGCATACACCACTACAACATTCCAGAAGTTGACGATGGATGAATGGAATGTTCCTCCGATTTCTTTCTTTTTTTGTTTGTTTGTTTGTTTGTTTTTGTTTTTGTTTAATAAGTACCAGGATGGCTCTGGTCTTCTGGGACACTCTAAATTATGGAAGGGAAAGGTGAAAGTCTGTGCAGCTCACTTCTGACTTTACAAAATACATTTAGCTGACTTACAAACGAAAATCTTTAAAATAAATGTCCTAAACAAAACATGGATGCTTGATGACTTGTGGATTTCCTTTTAGTTTAATAACTGTGCCCAGTAATTACTTAAATAGTAAGTACAACTTTGAAATTCTGAATGTACAGCCAGCCACAAGCAGTTGTCGTTCGTAGCCTTACTGCTGAGTGTGTGGTTATCTCCCTTTAGCTGTAGCTGACTTCGCTTCATATTCAGACGAAAAGCTTTAAGTCGAGAGATGACGGCCATGTTAAAGTTCATTTCTTTATTTATTTACTTATTTTGGCGTGAGTGATGTTGACAGCAAATATCTGTTCTCAAAGCGTTGGTACTTCTACTTTCTGTGGTTGATGATTATTATTTTTAGAGACGAACTTTTTCTTTAAATACCTGAGCAAGTTTGTTTTGTTATCTGAGCGCACTTTCACATTACCTGTATCACACGATTTTTTCCTCCTATTTCCTTCTCAATCCGTGAACATTGCATATCATCTGTCCTTTTACTCGTCGTCCCTCTCCTGTTATTTTCACTTCTTATGGAACGTTTATCTACTCTTGTTCCCTCGTTCCTCTGTTCATTGTTCACAGAATTAGAGCAGGTGAACCAAGAGTACCGTGACCTGGCCAACGAGTTTGTGAGGCTGCAGAGCAATGCTATTGCAGTCACAACCGTTCTGGACAAAGCTTCTGATGTTGTCAACGACCTCACCTACCTGAGACCCAGTGAGGCTCCGTAGACGCTGCACATCCTGACATTAGTTTGGTTGCAGAAACAACTACTACTGACACTTTTTGTTCATTGCCTTTCTAAACTCCCTGTCTTGCTGACTTCACCTCTCTTCGTCTCTCAGTCTTGTCTGCCTGCCTGTCTTCCTCTCTTTCTCTATCTTTCTATCCCGTTCCTCTTTCTCCATCTCTTTCTTCCTCACTTTCTCCCTATCTGTCTTCCCTACCCCTCTCTCTCATTCTCTCCCTCTCATCGTCAGTGATTTTGAATCTTAGAAGCTTCCCCACCCCATGGATATAATTTATTCCTTTTTAAAACATCCTAAGAATTAATGTCAGCTTCATTTTCTACTACGTCAAACGTATAACCACATTTTAAACTAAACTTGATTGTTTACAAAGTGAGCTCGCTGCCATTTTGTCATCGCCTTCATTCTCCTGGTCGTCATCAACCCTGTGTGCGCTGTGTTGTGTAGAGCAAAAGGTTGCCTTTCACGCCGCCATGTCGACGTTGGGGGCGACGTCTGCCGAGCTGAACGTGCCGCTCATCTTCGATTACGTCATGACCAATGAGGGTCAAGGTTATGACTCATTCACGGGCATCTTCAGCCCACCTGTTGACGGAACCTACCTGCTGACAGCCTCCCTCGAATCTGGATCAGGAATGCGGCCATCGGAGGTTTCCATAAAGGTGAAATGGTTTGGTCTTGGAAACGGTGTCAGGAACTGCATTCAAGTACAATGGCTTAGAATTATACTGTTTGTTTGTTTGTTTGTTTGTTTGTTTGTTTGTTTGTTTGTTTGTTTGTTTGTTTGTTTGTTCATGTGTGCGTGCGTGCGTGCGTGCGGGAGAGTAAGAATAAGAGAAAGGAATGGACACAAAAAAAGAAAGAAAAGAATAAGACTGATGGAGAGGGACAAAGATCGAGAAAGCTCGAGGCCCACGTCACAATCACGTGACAAAAAATGAGATAGTCGCATGTAATGTCGTCGGGTGTCACGGGTCACTGCGTTCGCAATGTTGCAGGTGGACGGCAGGATCGTTCAGACCATGCAGATTGCAGACGACACCGACTACGAGCACAGCAGCGTCACCACCATCGTGGCCCTGGCAGCAAGACAAAAGGTCACGTGTGAGTTCACGTGGATCTCGCAGAACCCTGGCTACGTGGGCTCCTCCTCCCCAGCTGCCCCCTACATCTCCACCTTCTCCGGCTACATCCTGTGGTAGTAGCACCGACCACTCACCAAGGCTCTGATTTCAAATCCCCTTCTCAGATGTGGTTGTTTTTTTTCCAAAATATTTGTTTCTTTTCTTTTATTCATTCTTGAGTATGAACGATGTTAGAAATTGTCCAGGTACTAGAACACAGGGTGCGTGGCATAATGCTGAGCTAGAGAACCATTTATCTTTCTTGTCAGCCAATTTGAATTTGAATTGCAAGTTTGTGCTGCAGGCTTGTAACACGAGTGAGTTCTATTCACGCAGCATGACGGTTAGGTGCACGCATGACTGAGTTTCTATACTGACAACATGGAGGCCTAGCCACGATCCTCTTTTATGGACAATTATAATTTCTCGACATCAAGAGTGTTTTGTCCCTTTATATTTATGTTTTCCCTCCCACTGTAACTTAGAGCTTGGCCTTGAAAGGTTAATTGGATTTTATTAATAAACACTAAACATATTCCGTCTGTCATGCCGAGTGTACCCAGGTGTTTGCTGTTTAGCACGTGCGAGTGCCTTTTGTTTTTGTTTACCGATGTTTGGTGGTCAGGATGTCTGTCTTTATTAAGAAATTTCAGATCGCTCCCACAACGACCTTGATTTAGAATTTTAATAGAAAATTAGTTAAAAGCTTGATGCTTTGTTAGGATTTGGGAGAAGAGAGAAAGTGTAGGAAATGAAGATATTAACTAATGATTATCACAACACGAAGTCAACCCTACACTACACACAACAGGCACACGCACGCACGCACAGATAGAGAAAAAAAAATAGGCTTGTAAGCAAATATGTAAAACTACAGATATGATGCATCTTCTGGAGTTTGTCGCCCTTGCAATTATGACCACAGTTTTTGTTGACAACAATGAAGACCATACATCCGATAGTCTATGTGTAATATTTGAGAAAAAGATAATGCAACTTTTCTCTTTAATGACAAAGGTTTCAAACTTGTACAATCACCATAACAACAACAAAAGTCAAGGCAAGAAAACATGACTGCAGACTAGTGACAGTGAGCGCTCACAGTGTTCATAGAAGTAGTCAAAGTAGCTTCTGTGTAGAGACAGTCTCCCCTGGACTTGGAGTAGAGCATCACACTCGAGACCAAAAGTACAAGAAAACCTGCGACTAGCATCTAGGTGAGCATTGTCAACCACACTAAATCCTACTAAACCAGCAAAATACAAGCCTCTCTACCTCTCTAACATAAATCATGTGTAAGGCACTGGAAGGTCTAAAGCCTCTTGTTATCCCCAAGTCACGTGTGCTTGTCCTGGTAAGCTCTTGTTCACGCCTCGGTGTAACCTGATGTCACAAGATAATCTCGTCTGTCAACTTAATGCCGATGTGTGAAAAAATGCAAATATGTTGCAGAAAAAAATGTGCAGAGCAAACTGTTTTTATTTAATGTACTTTACTCGTGTGTAACGATCAGTACCCGACTTTCTGGCTGAGCAGGTTTGCTTGTTTGTTTGTTTGTTTGTTTGTTTGTTTTGTTTTGTTTTGGATTTGTTTTTATTTTATTTATTTTTTTGTTTTTTTTGTTTTTTGTTTTTTTGTTGTTGTTTTTTTTTTTTGGGGGGGGGGTTGTCGATTCTCCTGCGCACGTTGCAAGATTAATTTCTTGTTGATGTGGTGACAAAGGGTTGGGAGAGGGTGTGGAGGCCTTTTTGGGGGAAGGGAAGACGAGAAGGTTCGGGAGTTGCACTATTCATGTACTCGCCCTTGACCTGCATAAAGACATTGACCCACATTTTAAGCTAAATTTTGCTCCAAACAAAGTCTAGCTGACACGCTTCACTTATCTCCTTTTTTTAACAACCTCATTTCATAGCAAAAACTTGTAGTGCACTACAGTAAGCATAGGAGGCTATAGGCAACAACTGTAACGAGCTGCAGAGGCATGCTGGGTCAACTGCTATTGGTAATACGACTAGAAACCAAAATGCATAATGATCGCATATTTCTTTATATCTATATCCGTAGTTTTTTATTAATTAAAAAAATCGAAAGGTTGTTTAAGGTAAACCTAATCTATTTTGCGTATTAAAAATGGAACGTTTGAGAAAACAGGAACAGAGTAGTAGCTTAAGTCCTAGCTAACACTGACAAAACAACAACAACAACAACATGGAGCAGTGGAGAGAGAATGAGAGTTCAGTGGCCATCTGTTGACTGTAGTCGTGGTTGTTATGTCGGACCCATTCGTTCCAGCATCAGCCTGACGCGCTGCGCGTGCAGAATTTCCAGGTCGGCCCACACGCGCGCCTCCTGCAGCCTCGACTCCGCATCCAAGGTGCTGACGTAGAGCTCGTGCAGCTGCGCCAGCTCCAAGTCGTCCTCGTGGATCCTCGGAGGATGATCGTCCTTCAGCGCTCCGCACCTTTCCCTCAGTTCTCGGGCGACTCCGGCAAAGAACTCCGAGTCCTGTCGTCTATTCGGATTCTTCCGGAAGTCCTCGTCGTCGTCACCCAGGCTACCGACGGTCATCTCGCCGTGGCCTTGACCTGGTTTGATTCTGTGTCGGTTGGTCGGCGGGAGGTGGTGAGGGTCTGCTCCGAAAACCTCGATGCACTTCTCTCGCATGTACGGCAGCCGCGGGTCCTCGTCCATGGCTTCCTTCAGGACAAGATCGCGTACCTCGGGGGGAAGGTCTGTGAGCAGGTCATCTGATGCCAACAGAGACATCCAGCTATTGGTACCTCTCCATTGTAAATATAAATACTTTGTGTCTGCAACTAGCTGTGTCCTGTCAGTACAACTACAAATATTTAGCTTCACTTTCATCACTTTATTAATTATATAACAGCATTAGCATTTTGAGATTTTAAACAACTCACAATTAGCCACGTGGATGTCTTTAGAAGTGTGGTTTGAATTTAGAATATTTTTCTTGCTGTTTTCGTTCTGTTGATGTCTTCAGATTTATTTGTTATGTTTAAAACTGCATTACAAGTGAGTAATAAAGAACTGAACTGCTTATAGCTGCTGGTGTGGTGGCTGTGGTTATGGTGTGTATGCCTGTCAGTTTGTGTGTGTGTGACTGTTTGTGTGTGTGTGTGATTTGGTGTATGACTGTCAGTTTAGGTGTCTTTCAGTGTGTATGTTTTTCGTGTGTATGACCGTCTGTTCATCTGCGTGTTTCAGTGTGTACCCTATTTGTGGACAAAAAATACCATGAAAGCGAGGAATTTTGTATGTTCAGACGAAAACTCCACGAATATTAACATGCCAAATAAAAAAAGCAGAAGAAGAACCCTCTGTGTAGTTACTACATGCACGTGAAAGATCACAGCAAAGATTTGCATGGTGGATGTCGGTTTATGCCTTGGTGTCTCAGCAGGTGTCTAATGGCTGCTGTTTGTTCAGACAAGTAGACAATCGTTCACTTGCCATCTCCCTACTGGTAGTTTACAGGCCTGAATCTTTGCCATGATGTAGTCTTAGTTGCTGACAGTGTAAAGCACCACTTTCCCCACTGTCCCCGCCCTCCCCACTGGCAGCACCTTCCTCGAGCTGTTGTTTCCAAGCTTAGAACTTGTGAATTGGAGCAATGAGAGGCTGATGTTATCTCAGACCACCATCCAGAAAACAACAATTATGTCCGCACAGACGATGTGACTTGATTTCTTTTGTCATAATCTTCATTACATAAGAATTCGTAAACTAAATATCAAATTAATGAAATATGATGTTTGCTCACGAGCAAATTAATTTGACAGTTTTTCATTGACTAATTCCTGCTGGATAGCAAACATTTGACAACATTCATCAACTTTCATCTATGTTCTGTTGTGTACTGATGACATTACCAGATGTTTTTCCAGTGTGTAGCATGATTTGTGTATCGGAATCATCTGACCCGTGTTACCTTTGGTGTACCGAGAGTTGAGAAAGGATAATGAAAGCAGGACACTGTACAAGAAACACTTGTCTCTCAAGAAAGAACATACACCAATATGGAATTCTAGACAACATCTTTACTCACCACTGACCTGCTTAACACAAGACTTCAGTTTTCATAATGTCTACACAATAATTAAGCATTGTTGAAGAGACATTTTCAAAAGACAAGCCAGAACACAAAACTCACAATATTTACGGTGAGCAATAGGTTCACAAGAAGGTCACGGGGTCACGGAGTCAGATCACAATGAAACGAGAAAGAACACATATTCCCCAACCTAAATGTCTACACTTACTGTCTTTAATCACACAACAATCCATGTTGGGATTGTGCATTACAGTTTGGGATATTATTCATCACAGATTATCGCCGACATCATCAGGCCAGTGTCACCATCAATGACAGACTTCCACAGCAGACTGTGTTTTTAAGCACATACATATTTCAGATATTTTAAGCACAAAATTCTTTTGCTTTAAGAAAGATATTTTGGGGAATATTGACCTGTCGTGGAAGCAGAATTGTCAAATTTATACCAAAAATAGATATTTATTCAGTAGAGAAAGATTTTGATACCAAAATAAGCTTTCTTTCTATGAAAATAAACACTTTTTCAAAGTCGGAAGCATTTTTTGTTTATTTACTTAGATGTGCTACATGGGATACTTAATCTTTAATCTATATGCTTACATCGTTTAATTTGACATCTTTTTGTTTTGTTTTGTTTTGTTTTTTGGTTTGAAATCCCCTATTAATGCCTTTTATGTTGTTTTGTCAAAGAATTTAAACAACGGTACAAGTGCAAAGAAAGTTCAATTACAAATCATTCTTCACAATAATAATAACGAATAAACAAATGTTTATAGTGTGTACTAGGTACTGGTAAGTTTAAAATAACATTTTGATGAATTTGTTTGCTCAAATATACTGCTGTGTACATCAACTCATTGTTTGTAGATCCTATTTCCTGTATCCTATTCCTCATTCTCCTTTAAACAAATAAACGAACAAAAAGCTGAAACTTTGCTTTCCTTTCTCTCCACAGGAATATGTGGCGCTAAGCTGCTTTCTCCGTTTTGATTCTACGTAAGTACAATATATTTGAACTTTTGAACTTTGACCATGTTGTTCGTCGAATGCCGTTTCGATGTGGATGGTGAAGGGAGGAAGAAGCTCCAAGGTGTTAGATTCGTGCTGTGTTCTTCAATCCACCTGTAAATATTAGTGCGCATGTCTGTGCCACGTTTACACAACATTGAAAGTAGAGGAACGATCACCACTTGAGTACCAGAGTTCAGAAAATCGTCAGGAATACACTGTCATTACTATTCTTTGTTGGTGTTGTTTGTATCTGCAACCAATATCGAACCCATCATTCTGTGAGTTGTCATCTGGAACAGGCACCATGACATCCTGGTTTCTTAGTGTTGGATGGCGAATGCTTCTGCGAGCTTGTTTTGGTAGGCGGCAGTCAGCTCCGTCCACTTCCCTCTTTCCTGCGTCGTGGACTCGCTGTCCCTGGGGAGGGTGGCGAGGTAGGCCTCGTGGACATCGTCCAGCACCTCCTCGGGCTTGGTGTACAGCTGGCTGCACAGATTGACTGCGTTCTGCAGCTTGACCGTCTGGTCCTTGGAGTCCTTCTGGCGAGCAGTCTGCAGCTGCCGCAGCTGGGCCTCCACCTGCTTGCACAGCTCCTCCATGTGCGGGATGCGCGGGTCGTCCACTTGCGGCGAGAAGGCCTGGAAGGGGAAGTCCAGCAGGCCTGTTGCCAGCAGACAGCCGGAGAGGTGAAAGAAAAAAGCAGGTAGAATGTGATTACCCGGATGTTCTGAAAGGCGCCTGGTGGGTGGTCCACAATCACCAGTCAACAGTCTCTTTACAAGACTTGAAGCAGCGAGTTTGTCGGCTTCCAGTAAATATGAAATTAAATACAAGCCAGTGTTGTGCTGCTGCTGCTGCTGCTGCTGCTGCTGCTGCTGCTGCTGCTGCTATGCACCAATCGTGTTTGTGGCTCAGCAACATGCAGACAGACATCCAATGATACAGCTGGGGTCTGTACTTATCAACTTTTATAATTATTTCTTTTCTTTGTGTCTCTTCGTTGTACAAAATTTTATCAGCTGCTGAAGCGTAAACAAGCCGTAAAACACAACTAGATAACACATAACCTTTGATAACTAGTAGATAACACACACCCTTTGTTAAAGAACGATGTACAGAAAGAGGATGAAGAAAGAAAAGCAACAGAAAGCAGCAGTCACAAGAAATGCCGACAAAGACACTAAACTCACAATATTCAATAAAGACATTTTGTATCTCATTAGTTTGTTCAACTCTATCAGACATTGTTTTCATTATTTGTGTATTCTTTGTCCTGAGGCTTAGTTCTGAGTGTGCTTGGTGGATCATAGCATGTTATTACTATCTGATTTTTTAGTTATTTTTTCATTATCGCTGGTCATCGCAGAAAGTACCGCTTGCTTTGGTTGTGATGTTCCCCGATAAAAGTGTTCTGTCGTCGTCGTTGTTGTTATTATTTAACACTTAGTACAGAGTAAGGGACGAAACTGTCAACTTATTACATTGAGAGGAGTTATGTGACCGTCTCGATGTAGATGTTCATTTGTTTATTTAAATTTCTTAACAGAGAGACAGAGAGATAGAGTTTTGAAATAAAAATCTAAGACCAAAAGATCACTCACTAAACATTCCAGGGCCGAATCCTCCGTAGGGTATTATCATCCTAGGATGTACCTGTCCCCACCCGAATGATGAAAAAGTCGCAGTCACGAAGATTGTCAGAAATGCAACCTTCCAGGCCATCTTGATGGAACCGCCACACGATCTGGAAGAGAGGTTCAGTGAGTAAAGCTCAGTACATTACAGATGTTTGCCAGCAGATGTTAAAAACAAAACAGCGAATCGACTTTGCACCCTCTACTTGTTGCCCCAGAACCGTGTTTTGTTGTTGTTCTGCTATTCCCGTGTTCTCTGCGGTTTGCAGAATACAAGTTGAACTTTTCCAACTCATCATTCATTCATTATCTCGTGCCCGAGGTTTTGAGAGAACGTTTTGTAGATGACTGCGGTCTCTCCTTCCCTCGTTTGTTTGTTGGGTTAGATGGGTGGGTTTGGTTTTTCTGTTTGTTTGTTTGTTTGTTTGTTTGTTTGTTTGTTTGTTTGTTTGTTTGTTTGTTTGTTTGTTTCTTCTTTCTTTCTTTCTTTCTTTCTTTTTCTTTCTTTCTTTCTTTCTCTTTCTCGATCGTTTTTTTTTCCTTTCTTTTCTTCCCATCATCCAGACCCAGCTTACTATGCAGGACATAGTCCAGCAGATTCTGTGCTCAAACACCGACAGTAGCGATCCTCCTGTTCATGACATTCTTCGAGATGTTTGTCGACATTTTTTGACTCCCGTGGTTATTGAGGGAAAATATGAGATTATATTACATTTCATTCTGCGATGTTGAAGTCGCTAGCAGGAATCAATAGGCACTCTTGCTGCTTGCCGTGTACAACAACAACGTCATTGCTGAAAGGTCTTCACTTCAAGCCCCGGATGTACAAAACACGTGACTAGTTAGCTGATGGCGCGAGCGAACAGAACAAACAGACCGGCTGTTAAGTGTTTTACTTCGTTGAAAGAGGTCTGGGGTGAACGAAAAATTACTCGTATGAGTTTTTTTGACACAGTAAAAATCATTTCTAATGGAGGAACATTCTACATTTCTTCCTCTTGTTAGTCGATGCAACACAACCTGACTTCAACATTCCCCTCACTAATAGCATTGTTCGCCATCGATTTGGTGTAAGAAACTGTCTCCCTACCGGATAGACGCCATGGTTAATGAAAGCACAGACGTGTGTAGGTGGACTGCTGTCTGTCTGTCTGCCGAGACCAACGTCTAGCCTCTTGCGAAGTTCATATCCAGTCACTCACTGGCACGCAAGCAGTGTGTTTGTGTGTGTGGAGGTAGGGTAGCAGCAACATTTACCTACAAGGTCCTGACAATAATAGTTGCAGTGATGTTGCTAGGACACGATCATTGATTGGAGTTTGACGATCACAGGATTTACCTGCATGAATACCAATTACATCGACGATACCTAAACTCACCTGCAATCTTCAGCGAGCATAGGACAACACGTATAAGTAACATGCAGTAATAGAATTAATGGGATGATGGCAGCCTCCACATCTTCGTTGATCGTCGATCGATGATGTGTGAGGAACTGTCAGGGCTTGAGATCTCGTACCTGTGTGGTCTGTTCTTTCGATGTGGACTCGGGACAAGCAGGAGAAACTACCGCATTTTTCAATATTGTATCGTCTTGTATTTTCTAGATGACCATTTGATGCAGACTGGACGCAAGTGTGTGACTTTGTCATGATAATGAGTATTTTTTTCTTGTGAACCTTTATTCGGAATACGAAGATTCACTCCACACAAAAATTTGTCAGTTTACATATAGATATAATATAGTGAGTGAGTGGATTTTCAATATAAATGCCTCCATGATCTAGTCGAGATAAAAGAGAGGCAACAAATCATGTGGGTCGTCAGGAATGAGTTCTTTTCCTCGACAAAGTATTTGATGAACAGTAGCCCCACTCAGTTACACAAAGTACCCAGAATTTACTTTTCCTGGACATTTTCCCCCTGAATAGTAAAACACTCAACTGCTTTCACATCTTTTGAACATACCTTGACTGGGTGTTGGCCGACCTGTCCGCGTGCTGCTCAAGCCAACGGGTGTCAGACGATCATCGCTTGGCGAAGAAGTCTGGAACCTGCGGCCCGTCGATGCGTCTCGCTGCTTTTGAGTTCAAGACTCCACCCTGAATACATTATGCCAATCACCACAATCCCGTTGCATCTACGTGGCAAAGCAACAACTTGCCACCCGACAGAGCATGGTCAATTGGTCGATCCTTCATGTTGCCAAGGAAACCGCTAAGACAGAAACTGTCGCGTAAGCTCTTCTTTACTTGTTCTTAATTCAGTTGATTGGAGACAGCCGTTATTGATGTCTTGATCGAGGGTTCAAAAGTACCCGTGAGTGGTTAGCACAGTTCTGTCAAACAAAGCGAACAGCAGTGGAGTATCGTCGTGGTCCCGCCTTTGTGCAAGTTTAGCTGCTACTATTAACAACAACAACAACAACAACAACAACAACAACAACAACAATAATAATTACAGGTGCAACATAGGCGCGCGAGCACACCTTTTTAGGGCAGCATCAAATGCACCTTCATGAAGTTGCATACACAGAAACACGAAGACATAGCAAAATATATAGGTGATTGAGAAATCGCCCCACAAATACACACACACACACACACACTTACACACACACTTACACACACACTCACACTCACACACACTTACACACACATGTATGGATGAAGGACTGCACAGTCTATTCATGTCAAGAGATGGCATCACTGTGTATGTACTGTCTTTACAGGACTAGAGATGACCACATCCTCCTCCTAACGACTGGACTTTAGTTATTGCCGCTTTCTGAGCGTGGTGATGTTTTCAGGTGTCTATTTTGAAGAAAAAAAAAGAATGATATTCAGGGAAATGCAATCATTTCGAAATAAAGTATCGAAGGTGGTGAGCTGTGTGTGTAGCTTGTGATGATCTTTCCTTCAGATGTACATTTTCAGCAATGTAGAGAGTTGTGAATTCATCTTCCTTGTCTTAAAGGCTTTGCGTACTTTCCTTCCTTTCGTGTTTTGACTGGATTGCATGGAATAGAATTTTCCAGAAAACCTCTCCTGCATTGACGACGCCCTTTTCACCTGACTGCGAGGGGGAAAAGTCACCAGGGCATCTCTCGGAAAATAAAAGGACATGCGATAGTTTCTGCTGCAAGTCGTCAGCCCACTGAACTGCCCTTCGATCTTTTGCTTCCCTGAATTGCGTCTGAAGAAGCTCGTGTCTTCTGCACCCGCACCCCGTGATGCTCGCTCTGCCTCCCAAAGGCGTGGCTCGTGCAGGTGCAGGTCACACGTTCACACCTGAGAGGCGTCTCCTTATTTTCACCTGGCAACGTGCCACGGCTTCTAGTGTCACCTGGGTTCTAGAAGCTTCGGCGGCTTCTGAACATAGTTTAAGGTTTATAGTTGACAGTCCGCGTACAGACTTCTCCATGCCGTGCGAGGGCGTGCAATTGTATGTCGCGCGTGCGTGCCGTCGCCAACCGACAAAAGATAAACACTGGGGAAAGTGCAAATTGAAGCGAAGAATCAATTAGACAAACAACAATTACAGCTCTGTTCGCTGATGAGCGCGCACTTTCGCACCAGTTGTTGTGCGGGTACCGAGCTTGGCTCAGCCTACCGACCGTACAGAGGGAGCCTCGTCCTCTTCCGCTTTATCTCCATGTTATTGGCTGTGTTCAAAATTTGTAATTTCAAAGTCGGGGACTTCTGCAGTTTTTCTAATTTCTAGCGACATCAGAAATCTTTCTGTATATGTCGTGAAAAGGAAGTCTTTACATTGCATAATAAAATTTCTCCGAAACTTTTAGTCTCCTTCTTGCCTTGAACATTAAGGTTCCCATCAACCCCCCAAAGGAACTGACAAACTTTCGGATCATGGTAGCAGAACATTTCTGCCCTAAACATCCCAGAGGATAAAATAAACTTGAACGATCCATTGAGCAGAAAGCTGAGAAAATTCTTGCACACGCCATACACCCACATTCCTGAGGCAGCCTGCTGGAACGCGGAGAGACAGAGAAGAAGAAGAAGAAAAAGTGCTGCTGATGTCATATTGATTGTTGGGGCGTTGGCTCCTAGATGTGAAGAGATGGCGATGAAATGTGATCCTGCCAGTGGCTGTGTCACTGGTTTCACAGACGTGGCTCAGCTGGGGACCAGGAATCCAGTTCTTTTTATAAAGTCTTCGTCTATAGTCGATCTCTTCACCCTTTAGCGACGGTAAACCCCACCTGGTCGGCATCTTTTGAACTGGCTTGTTCGTGGAGCTGTATACTTCACGTATATAGGTCTGTGGCTGGCTGGCTGGCTGGCTGGAGGACGTGATGAAAGTGCTTACGCTCAAAGCGGCGATTTCGCGCATCTGGGAGAAAAGATCGAGAAACCGGAATATCAGTCCGGTGGAGACCTGAGGTCAATGATCAAGTCCTATTAATCTATTAACCTGTGTCCCAGAGACCAGATATGACCTTCCTCACTGCTGACAAGTGAACCTTTCAACACTGCACCTCGTGCACACCCACTTCCCTGTTACGACCATGAGCGGGGGTGGCTTGTAAAAATATTTAATTTTTCGAATTAAAACATAAAAAACCAAGTACATCGAAGAAACACTGTGAATAATAATTGCAAACATGCTATCAAAAAAGATAATTATGTATTTCCATGCGGTTCATCCGTCTCTAGGATATAAATTAGAGCGGGTGACATGGAACAGGTTGGTCAGTGAAAACATCTCCACTTGTTCGATCTTTTCAGCTTGTATGGCATCATTTCTTTAGTTGGCCGTGGACGAAACCACCATTACCCTAAGTAGATGCCCAGCATACCCAGTTCACCCACCCTGCTTGGTGGTGGTGGTGGTGGTGATGATGAAGAAATTTCTATAATACCTTTCTCCATCATCAAGGTGGACCAAGAAAATCCATGGAGCAAGAGGCAGAATAAACACACTTTAGTAGTGCAGTCAAATTCATGACATAACATACTTTAAACATGCAACGTGTAAAATGTTGCGACAAAGCACAATAGATGTGAAAATGTGAAAGAGTGCATGGTCAGTAGATCAGAAACAAAAAGTTAGGAAGAAGACCAATTTAAAAGCAATGTATATCCTTAATTCTGGATTCCTTACTTTGTCCCCATTTTCAGGGAGAGACTAGTCTAAGCTATATTAAACACCAACAACCAGCCAGCATCAGTGAGTAATCTACATTATCAAATCAGAATTAAAACTTGTTCGTGGGCCATGAAGGGAGTTTATTATCAGACCTTTGTGCACTTTCACAAGAGAGATGGTGAATGTAACTCCTCAAGCAATGAGAAAACGCATCAGCTATATATTTACATGATTCTGTGTGTGACTGCATTGCTTGCTTCCGGGAGAATCGTTGCTGTGTATCCTATACTACTCTAAGACTTCCAACCTAAAACTGGCTTTGACACCTGTCTGAGGTTTGGGCAATAAATAACCCACTTCCGGTTGCCTTTTTCTTATTTATTTCAGAATTCTGCAAATATTTCTTCTGGTAAACCTTCTGTTTTGAAATGAGTTGCTTACTATTTACAGATGTATACATTATTTCCTAAATATGTAGGGCTCCAAAATCTGCCTTCTAAAATTTTACTCCAGTCTGTAATAAAGCACTAAATTTCATTTAAAAATTCCCCAACCTTTATTTAGTACAAGAAACATTTTAGTGGAGTATTTCAAATAAGATACTATACGCAGTTTTATTAAATATATTTTAGAAAATGCCCAGTTTCATCAGGAAACTGATGGCCTACTTTTGAAACATTTTACTACTTGGCCTTGTGTAGAATAAAAGACAAATGCACAAAAGTGGTCAAAATGCAAATTACAGTACAATATTTACATATTTAGGTTGCAACTGCAGCTCTTCTTTAAAAATCCAACAGTGCCATTAATGCTATGTCATTTCTAGCTTCATTATCAGGAATGTCACATAAGAACAAGTGTCTTGAAATCAAAAGTTTGATGAGACATTCTTAATAAATCTGAAAAAAATAATTTGAGTCTAAACCTAAACATTTGAGTTTTGATGTATAGTAAGCTTCGGTGGGCCACATGACTCTATAAGTGTTCGGATATTAATTTAGAAAAAGTCAAATAAATCGCAAAAAATAATTTTTCATGTCCACAGCCATTTCTTCTGCTCCTGATCTCCCTGATGCTTAGGCTGCACATGAAACCTTTAATCTCTTGACCTTTAATCCCTTTAATCCCAGTTTCCAACAAAAGGCATAAAACGTCTGTGGTTCCGAAATCATTGCTTGCTCTGCAAGGCCCTGCGCATTGGATGAAGACGGGAAAATGAGGGATTGTCCAAAGCTTCCTTCAGACGGGTTTGGTATTCTCTCTCAGCCTGCATGGCCATTGCATGTTCATATTCTTCATTGTTGCGACGCTCTTCTCGCAGCTGTTCATTATAGCGAATCTGTTCCCGCAGATCATTCTGATGATGCATATGGCGTGCCATCAGCTTCGCTGCTTCTTCTTCATCAAGCCTTTTGTTCTCCTCAATCGATGCCAGAAGGGTCTGTCGTTCCCGTTGATTAGCTGCTTTCTCCTGCTCATTCTCTGCCACTAGAAATGTGGACAAAGTTAATCCAAGCACATTTTAAGCTAATGTTTTGGGTGGGGTTTCAACTAGCTACATGCGTTATTTCAAATCTCTAATTGTTGTATGTTCAAATTCTTCAAGCACATTAACAAACACATGCTACGTCAAACTATCATCATCTCAGGAAGAACTTGTTTTGAGACCAAAGACAAAGGTATTTGAGTGCGGTAGGAATGCTGAAAACCAGACTTGAATATTGATAACCTCACCAGCTAAATTAGGCAAAAGGTTGTCATGGAGGCGCTAACATAATAACATGTAATGTACTTTTTAAATGTAATCATGTAGTTTTGCTGGTTCAGAGTGGTCAACGTCACGAGAAAAACAAGGAGGCTGTCCCACAAGCACAGCTGAAAAGACTGGTTAATCGGTACCACAACAACAACACATATCTAAATAAGGAGAGGGATACAGAGGTGATAACTGAAGATTGGAAATCAGGTAACTAGGGGAAAGGGAAGAATGGCGTGGACAGCTGGCTCAGAATGCTTATGCTTATATCCTAAAATTTACAGACAAGTTAGAAATCCAATGTATCTGCTAACTGGCATACACTGATAGGACTCACGTCGTTCCTTGATTTGTTCCTGTCTTCCAGCCAAGACCTCCTCCAATAATTTTCGACGAATCAATTTTTCAGCAGCCCACTGGTTGAGGCGTCTTTCCCATGCAGCATCTAGCTCCTTCTGTATCATCTGCTGTAGCTCACGCTCCTTTCGTTTTTCTTCCTCTTGGAGATTCGCCAGGTATTCACGATACCTCCTGTCTTCTTCACGAAGTTGAACCTGTGCAGGAAAAAAAATCACATCAAAGCTGAAAGATATTTCAAAGTCATAATTTTTATATTTATATAGCCACAGTTTTTTTAAAATTCCCAAGGATAAAGAAAAATAACCTCAACATAAAAGGAATAAGATTAAGATGTATCTTAAAGGATAATGAATAAACATTCACAGACAAAACTAAAAAACATCATTACTTTCTTCTGAATATGAAAAAGGATAAATTAAAGCAAAATAGTTTAATTATAAATTGTAAAACTGTCAACAGGTAGAAATCTCACTTTTTTCTGCTGTTCTTCCTTGGCCTCATTGTGAGTTGCCTCCAACAGCTCCTCCAGCATCTTGAGGTCGAAGGCCAGCTGTTCTTGTTCTTCTTTGGCCCTTTTACGCAGCTTCATCTTGAGTGTTTTGTCTAACATCTCGCGGTTTTCCAACTGCCGACGACGCTTTTCTTGGGCTGCTGCCTCCTCTTCCAGTTTGCGAAGTGCCGCCTGCTCTCTCTACAACATGTGCATGAAGAAAATTAGACATCTCAAAATACTCTGAGCTGCTTTTGGATGTCAATATTTGGAAAAACAACAGCAAGATATCAAAGACAATGATCTGACAGAAAACTTTTATCAATCTATTTATTTATCTCCACCTTAATCTATGACTGCATGTGAATAAATATGCTATTTCCTATCAATGTGTGGTGAGTACAAATCCATAAATGTATCTGCATACGCAAGAGTCAAAAGAGTAAGAGGTGCGCATGAGAGACAAAGACAGCTGAGCTGCAGTCTTGACTTTATCCAAAAGTAAGAAAAATAAAATGTGTTGTGGTAGAATGGTACAACATAAGTTTTTGTGTCAGATGTGAGTTATGCTGACTCTCTGGACTGCCTACATGGACACAGGAATGCATAACAGACATAAAATGCTCCAAAACATATTGCAACCAAAGAGGATACCTAGAGCGACCACAGTTCTATGAGAGCTTGAAGCCAGGCCACGCCCCGAGTAAACATCGCCACATTCGGGCATGCGGCGCCTTTGTTCTGACGATCGTGCACTGGCAACAGTATGCAACTAAAACTCTCATCTGTGCCTTTGTGCTGTCGAGGATGGACTAATCTTACTAATCTGTAATTATCTTTTATCTGGAATTCCCAATTATCTTTTTGACAGACTTCAAAAAGAATCCAGAATAACGCTGCTCGCCTCATCTGTATACCATCTAGGTATCAACATATATCACCTATCATAAGTTTCTTCACTGGCTGCCAGTTGCGGACCGTGTAGCCGACAAACATTCCACTTTGGCTTACTCTGCTGTCTCTGGCACTGGTCCTCGGTACCTCTCCAAACTCACTCCCATCTACATGCCCGCACAACTTCTTTTCTCATATTCTGGCACCAGCTTCTTTGACTCCCACTAAGACAAACACGTATGGACAGGTTTTTCTCTTACCAAATCCCATCAACTTGAAACGGATTACCCGTCAGCCTTCGTCATTCTGATTCTCTTATCACCTTTAAGTCTAACCTTAAGACGCAACTTTTCAGAATGACAACTTCTCTGTAACCCTCTTCTGACCATGAGCGTGCATAATGTGTATATGAGTGAGGGTATGTTGTAGCAGTTATATGTGAATGCGGGTGCATGGTTGTTGATGATTTGGTCTCTATATGATTTATGTAAAGCACTATAAGCAAATCTTTAGAAAGGCGCGATATAAATTATTATTATTAATAAATTTTCAATATCTGTAACTATATTTATATGATTATCATTCTGAATTGCTATTTAGAAGAAATCGACATTTTACAAACCATCAGTTCTGCTTCTTCCTCCTGCAAGCGCTTAGCTTCTTCCTTTGAGGCTTCCACAGCTGCCATTTGCTTTTTCAAAACGTCCAGCATGTCTTTGTTGCGTTCATAAGCTGCTTTAACCTCGCGTTCCTCTCGTGCCATCTACAACCCCATGAACATAATAAAATATGCTTTATTTGTAAATTGCAATTTTGAAAGAATCGTAGATTATAAAAAGCCAGCCAAATTTACTCATATTATTTTAATTTACATTTTCTGGTATCAATTTTCTGGTGCTATGCAGCTACAAACTAATATTTTTAAGCTTGTGCCAAGAATTATGATATAAAAGAACAGGAATGTCAGTTAACAAGTTGAGCTTAAATGATTGATACTGATGTATTTTTTTTTCCTGCTAAAAATCTTTGCTTGCAAAGAGTTACAGCTCCAGGACAATTCATGAAAGGAAGTTTAGATCAGTGTAGCCTCATTTAAACCCAAAGTAATTGCATTGTCTTTCTCTTGAAGTGAATATAAAGTTTCTGAATACAGGTATCATTGGAGAAATATGCGTCTGAAGTAATATTTGTTAGATATGAAAATACATAATATTGCATTATTGAGAGAAAATGACCTTCTCCTGTCTGTCTTTTTCCCACAGATAAGCATACATGTTCTCATATGCCTTTTTCTCTCTGGCTTCTTCTTCTTTCATTTTCAGCTGTTCATAGCGCTCTGCACATACAAGGTTTTGCTCTTGCCTTGACAGCGTAGATCGGAGCTCCTCACACTGTTCCCTGTGAAGAATAAATGACCCGTATGTTTGAAAGAACTTCCTGAAATATATGTTCTGCAGACATAATATATGACAAAGATTGAAGCTTTATTTTTGAGTAGTAGGTACATTTCCTTAAACTGCAAAGAGTCATGCATCATCACTAAGAAAATCAGTTGTCTTTAACATACAGCCTAAACATTGTCTACTCCATTAATTACAAAAAATTGCATCATTATTAAATTACCTAAAAAGTTGGTCATATTTTTCTTGGACTACTTGAAGACGTTCTGCTTCTCGGCGTTCCTTCAGCTGTTTGGCTCTTTCCCGCATTCTGGCCTGACGTTCAATAACTGTTTCTTCTGCTGCTTCCATTTCTGCAATATATTCTTGCTCCTCTCGTCTCAAGAGCTCTCGCAGTCTAAAAGAAAATTACTCACTGTTGTTACAATATACACTGATGTATAATCTACTCTTATGGAAGCACTACATCAGTAAGATTTAACAAATGTAGACAAACTTAATACTTTTGGCTAATTTCTTTTAACTAACCATGACAATATGATCTGACTGAAAAGAGCTCTATCAACCAATAAGAACCTGTAATAAGATGCATAAACTATAAAATTTTAACCTGTCTTAAATTTTAACCTGTCTTAAAAATAAAAAAAAATATTTTTTGAAAGGTTTTTTTCCGCTGAAGTTTCAGTAACGTAGACCCCAAATGTATACCAGTCCACTATAAATAAGCTGAAAATTGAAACAAATAGGGCAAACTAGCTAATATCAATAAGCCAGGCAGGACTTTGCAATAGAGGTTATTAAAATCTCTTGGAGCTGGCTCTCTTTTACCATCCTCATGTCTCACATTATCAAGAGAACACACTATAACTTTTAAACAGGGATAATACTAATATCTTATCAAATATAAAGCTAGTTCTATAATTAGATTAAAACAGGTATTTTAAATCACTAATATAATATCTTTCCTTGGAAAAAGGGAAAATAGTGCATTAACTTTTCAAAATTGACTAATAACATGTAAATAATAAAGCATTTCAAAGTAGACTATCACTGACCGCTCTCTTCTGTCCTCCACTGTAAATTCGTTGATCTTCAGGCGATTATCCACTTCACGATTAATGTTTTTAAGCATTAAACGTCTGTCTGAATTTCGTTCCCACTCAGTCTTCAAGTCGTTTAACTGATAAATCATAGTTTGTTTTAGCATCTCTTCCCGAGCATCTTCTTGTTTTTTGCGCTCCAAAATTAGGAAGTCTGCAGGAACCTTGCTTGGTTTCTTGAGCTTCTGTACATGTATATTCTCTTAGTTAATAAATGTGAACATTTGATATATATATATAAAAATTACTGTACAACTACAAAGGACAATATTTCATTTTATGTTTGTGCGTGTAAAAGTGCAAGTGCATACAAAGGTAATCAAACAAATGGAAATTACAAGCAAATTTTGTTTATGGTCTATCAAGATTTTCATTTAATTACAATTGAGATTGACATGTGCCTTGATCAAATTTGGAAATGGCCAGGCCAAATGGCCACAGAAACTGCTTTTAAGTAGTGATAGTAGTAGGGACTGGTTATCATTACCTGACCTCAAAGCCTATTTAATGTTCCTTGTTAAAGTCACTTTATACATCTTGTCTAGGTCTGAGTTCTTTTACAAAACTAAAACAGATCTATAAGTTTTGGAATGTTACCTAGAGAGATCTTGAAGCAATTCAGATTTGGTGTATATTTAACATTAGAAAAATACATGTATTTCAATGTCATTATAGCCATGAAATATCTTAATCTCAGTAAAAAATCCCATGATTCTCCTTCCCTTCAAAGAGTGAAGTCTTTAGTAAAGGTCATCATATCAAATTAGATGCACAAGTGTTTTGTAAAATTTAAAAAATGCCTACTTATCTAAACAATTAAATAATAATGTGAGCTATTTGATTTGCCTTACCTATCACTTTGTGGATGTGCGACTCTTTAACAATTGTGGCTGAATGTGTTTTGTATTATAGAATATTACTGTTAGTCAGTGTTTTAATTAATTTCATTTCTTTATCATCACTGGTAAGTGCAGTGAGTGTGACTTGCTTTGGTCCTGATGCTGCATGATAAAAAGGGTTTATTATTTTATGGCTAGCTCCCATGATGTTTTTCTCTATGTCACATGCTTTTATTATCTGAACCTCATCATCCATTTGTATTCTGCACATGAATCTCAGATTTTGTTTAATCTATGTGACTATGTCATTACTCCACGCTTGGATATATTGAAACATAATTTTCATCTTTCACATCAACCTGCAATATGATTTTTGTCACTGTCACTTAATTCGAATTATATAGTAGAATTATATAGTAGTACCTCTTATCCATTATTATATATTTTTGTATCATCTGCAAACACCTTGCATTGAACAGCCATAAGTACTTACGATTCCAACGGAGCATGGTGCAGGACCCGTGTATTCTCGGGTCCTGCGGCTGAACTGTCCCACCATCATTTTAAATTATCGCTTTGGTTGTAGACTCAATCTGCCACAGAGGAATTTACAGAAAATTGTAACCTCAGTTGAAAAAATATTTCCCTTTTAGGGACCTGTATAGTTGCGCAGTGAGCCTATGTAGCTATTGTGGCGTTTTTCCTGTTAGTATTATGTAAAATGAAATCATTTTCTTACTTTTAGCTGCTCCTTGGAGTGTTTGGGCTTCGAGGTATGACGTCACGTATCCAAGGAAGTACTTTTTTAAAGTAAAAATATAATAACGCTAACTGGTTCATTTGACATTTTTATAGCTTCTAAATTTTTTAAAAACTGTAGTTCAAGTTTATTAGTGCTGAAATCTAACTAAATTATGTATACAGTTTTTTGTTTTTTTTTGTGTGTGTCAATAAATGTTGGCTTCGCTTACTACTCTTAGATCGTCACTTCCTTTTGTTGACAAGATGGCTTTCTTGGCAACGGTGCCGTAATTCCTCGACAGTTGTAACATATATTTTCTCCTTCTTGCCGAAATATTACTTCAATTAGCTGATATCATATTTTCATACTTCGTTGTTCAAAAAGCATTTGACGAAAATGCCAGTCTATATTCGGAAAAATGTTTCTCTTACACCACCATCCATTAGTAGGATGTCTGAAGAGAATGAGGATGATTACCTCCAAGACCCCGATCAACTGCGGGACGTTCTTCCACAGCCCTATCGAATGATAAATAATGTTATGAATCAATTGTTTTCCGATGTTTGGGAGATAGTTCAAGAAAAAGAAATAAAACGCCTCGAACTGGAGAGAAAAGTGAGACCTCCAAAGTACGATCAACCAATCAAGTTGCAGGTTAGTAAAATTGTTTACAGTATACAATTTTATCTCGTAGTAGTGTAGCAAAATTTGTCCTGTCAGTTCACATCTCATATACATTTGCTGTATACAGGTGCATGGCAAGGCGACTGCACTTACCAACTCCAAGGATGGCAACTATATTTTTATTGGACTACCAAATGGGTTTGCTGTAGTCAGTTCCCACAACCAACAGACTGTCGGCATTTGGGAAGAAAATGGAGCAGAAATTACACGAATTTATGCCTATAACTTTCTTAACTTTGCTTCCATCTCAACATATCTTATAGTCACTTTGGATGACATGGGTAATATTTTTTGTATATGTGTACATGTACATGTGTAGTGGGAGAGGAGGGTAGAGGTATATAGATTTGGTAATCGATTACAGTGAAGATCTCAACTCTTCATTAAGTTTCTTTTTAATAAAATTACAATTAAAAGGGTGTGAAATTGTCCCTTGAAATACACAAACTTATAACGAAACAAAATAAACAAGGAAAATAAAGAACATTCATAACAAATGACTTTTTTTCTTTCAGCAATCGCTAGGCTTTTTTTATTTGCAAGCAACTTCATTTTCTTAGCCAAGGTTTTTAATAATTCTGTAAGTACACCATTTTTCACTTCTTTTCTACACCTTTCTAACTACTAATATCCTTTTTATATTCCTTGCTCATTTTAAGATGATTTAATAGCATGCTAGTCAAGCACTTGACATCAATACCATGAGGATCAGAAAATTCTATGTTCAGATCTTGTCTCATGCTGCCAACTGTGTCATCTACAGAAAATTAGTCAAAGGGCAATAACAAAAAAACTAAAACAACGGTTTATTATCTGATGCCGACATAGTGCTCACTAACCATGCCTACACTTTCCTGTATAATTTTTATGTTTTACTTTTAAATTTCCCTTTTTCATTTTAAATTTAAAACAGCATAAGCTGATATGTAAATTTTTAATAAGGTAGTTAACAATTATTTTCATTACATGCAGGAAGTGGTAGATATTTTTCCAACTGATGTTCGTAAGAAAAAGGCTTTAGAAATAGTCAGTTAAAGTTTCATCCACTATTTATACTTTTTGGGTATTGGAATTGTTGTAAATCTTTTGCTGCATACTAATCATACTAGCATCTTATTTTGCATGTTTGTTCTATTGCTGTGACAATGGTGATGATGATGGAATATGCCTTGAAATTGGCTGTTCTTATTTCCTTAACTGCTTCTTTTCAAAGTTCCTGGTTGTCTACTTCCAATTTAGTTTTTAAAACATTTTTCTTAATTATGTTCTATTGTTTGTTCCTACATGCAAAAGAGGCTACATTACATTAAACTGGAAAATAAATATAGCATTCCATTTAATTTTCATTAGGTTATACCTGAGTACATTCAGGTTTTTAATTATTCTGTATTCATTGACCAAAGTTCATTTGAAAAAGAGGTGAGAATTCCTATGGTCTTTTAAAGAAAATATATTTGTTGCTTCTTCTCTTTTTTTTTTTTTTATTTTTTTTAACAGATTATAGTATTCAGAAAAGATATTTCTGTATATGGAGTGCATGCATCCTTAAATATATAAATATTTATTCTGTCATGTGATCATCCATATTATGTTGCCTTTTCAACTTCATTGTCATAATGTGCACTTTTGAATTAAATATTGAATATGTACTATAATGCTGTATAAAAGAAACTAGCACTGTTCCCTTTCATAGAATGTTAAATTTTCTATAGTAGAATAAGCATAGAATTCGTGTTTTTTGCTTAAAATTTTAGTATTAATGCATTGCAGGAAGTTGTTCCAAAGCTGCTAGCAAGTGCTGTTCATGCCTCCCTGGAGGGTGACTATGTGGGTGTAGTGTTCGAAAGTATGCAAAGTACATTTTTTTTTTAAATAGTCTGTGTTGGAAAAGCTAGAGATTAAAAGTATAGCCTAAGGTTACCGTAATGTTATAATTAACATTAATTATGCTATAATAATTGTCTATGACACAATAAAGGAAAAACATTATTTTGTATCTTGGTGACTGATAAGTTGCATTTCGAGCTTTGTCTCTATTTTGAAGAGTTGTAACTGTATTAGTGAGCTGAATGGGATAGGTTATTGTTTTACTTTGTTGTACTAAGTGTAAAACAAAATGTTGTATATGATTGTTTAAAATATCTAATATTTAAAGTGCTCTTGTCGGAGACATAATTAAAAAAGCAGTTCTTGAACACATATAACATTATATAGCTAATTCTTACAGATACATGTAGTTTCTTCTATTTATCATTTCTTTAGTTTGTTTTAGAATATCCTTTTTTTTTCCTTCAACGTGTTGCAGATGACACAAATGATACCTGGCTTGAGGTACACAGAATACCACGTGAGCTTTGGATTAAAGAGCTTGAGACATCCGATATCCAGTTTAATAAAGAGAGAGTTTTGAAAGATACTGTAAGCTAAATTAATGCTTATGTATTTCTAATAAAAGTAAACATTGACAAATGTATCATAAAAAAATTACTCTTTATAACTTTATAAATTTTATACAACCATCTTTCACATCCATAATCTGATAGTTTGGAAGAGTAAATTGCCTCTACACTGTAAGATTTATCAGATATGTTTCTTCTCATGGTCTCCAAACTTTGCCAATACTTTTAAAAAATAATATCTTTCTGAGTTGGATTCATGGTTGGTGCCATGAAGTTATGTGTTGATTGTAAATTGAGAGGAGATGAATACCACCCTCACAATAATAATTGGCCTCTTGATAAGTGCATTCTCTTCACTCCTCAATGACCATACACTTGAAAGATATTGATGAAAACATCATAAAAAATTGATAATTAAAATAGGTTGAGAAAAGATAGTGTAGGTTTGTTTATGAAAGAAATAGCATGACAGTATTTTATTTCAGAAGGGGTTAGGGTTAGTGAAAGTGAAAGTGACAGCATTTGATATCAGTAAAATGTATTGTGATGTCTTACTCTTAATCTTGTTCAAATCATTGCATTCTATTGATTCTGTATACTGTACACTTTAGAGCAGTGGTTCTTAACCGGGGTTCGATCAAACCCTAGGGGTTCGGTGAGTCGGTCTCAGCAAACTTGTGTTGGTGTTGGGATCATAAAATGAAATATCTGCAATATTGAAGAAGCAAAACAATGCTGTAATTATGTAAAAACTTTTGAAATTAATCTGCGTTTTTAGGGGTTTATTGATGTATCATTAACAACTTTTGCTTGCACCATTTTTTCTGTGTGTATTCAAGGAGGAAAGTTTTGCCATGACATCAATGGAATTAGCAACAAGTCATTCTGCTGAAGAAGGCAAGAAGCCTGAGGTAAAAACAAGAACTTTTTGTACAACCAATACACTCTTTCTTATATAGTTTATTTGGGTGTACAGTAGTGTGAAAGCGTGAAGTGTTGTGATATTTTATCCTAAAGATGGCAATACATAAAATCTTCCTTGAAAAAAAGTTACTCATTAACTATAACTGTAATAGAAATACAGGTAGCAGTTGCAATTTGCCAAATTCAGATCGATTGTCAGGGCTTCTGCTAAGGCTAAATTCTTTGGGTCCCAGGGACCCCTTCTTCAGATTTGTAAGGGGTCCCTGTTCTTAGCCCAAATTTGAAGGGGACCCCATTGACGAAAATTGAAGGGGTCCTCCGAACTTTTAATTCGTACTGTACGCAATTTTTTGCGTAAGCAGAAGCCCTGATTGTGTTGACCACTGGCACCATATTATACATGTACACACTTTTTTAAATGTATAAAACTCATGTATCAGGCTCCTTTGCACCATTTATCCATTCTCAGTTCACCAGTAACTTTTAGCAAACCCTGCTCATTATTTATTAAACTTCCATGGTTATCCCCTTATTTAAATGATTGTCAATTATATATGTGGACTATCCATCAATGCTAAAGAGAAAACTTTAACATCAAAAACATGTGACAGATAAAGAATCCAAATGTGCTAATGTATTTTTTGAGACTCTGTGTGTGTGTCTATGTTAGACATGCATATCACAAAAAGAGCAATGATGATATGATTACCTGTAATATAGATAGGTAAGTTATAGCAGCTAGGTTGCTTACCATGGCATGGGTCAGTTTATAAGCTTTTACTTCTAGCTGGTTGTATTCAAAGCTATAAATTACAGTTTACTGTTGATATCAAGTTTGCAGGCTGTTTACCTTTTTCACAAATAAGTTTTATTGTGCATGAACATTAGTGTATGTACAATTTTGTTTATGGCTTTTATGAGGAGGGGATTTCATTTATCAGTGGTTTATTAAGAGTCAAAAATTTGTGCTAACTTTATTAGACTGAGTGGCTAGATAGACATTAGATAGACAATAACAATCAGGGGACAAAGGTTAGAAGGAAATATGGGTGAACATTGGTAGGAATGATACACTGTTGTATTGCACACATAAAAAAATTTATATTTGCATGCTTTAGATTATTTTGTAATACACACTCTTGCTGAGAAAATTAAAATAATTATGATACACCTATGGAAATTACATTTCTAATGCAATTTCTGTCTCTTTTGATCTTTAGTAAAAAAAAAAGTTTAATCCTTAAATAACTGCATTTTCAAAACAAAAATCCTTAAAACTGACAATGGTTTGTTGATTTTCTTTAATGCAACTTGTATATGGTTGGCAGGCATCAAAGAACAGACCTGGCAGGTTTACTTCAAAGAAAGCAAAATCACCTGTAAGAGTAGCCAAAATGCATGTGCCCCCTAGATCGCAGTCTATTTTAGTTACATATTCTTGTATCTGTGGGAAATAGTCTTTCAGATAGAATCAAAATATTCTTTTTTGGCAGTGAAATATTTTTTAACTACTAAAAGCCATGACATTTAAAGGGTTTTTATTAACTCATGATAGATAAGAATAAAAGACGATTTACTTTGTGGGAGCACACATACACAATAAGAGAAATTGTGAGATGGCAAACTGAAGGCTGTCTTAAGTTGTGCATATATTTGTGTCTTAACATGTACCATTTCTATGAACATGAGTTATTTTAACTCTAATTTAAAGAACACATATTGTTTCTCTGACTTGATGAAGAGGAGGCATACGAACAAAGTAAACCTTTCTTAATGTGTGTGCGCATGTTATTCTTTTTGTGTGTATATATATATTTGAATCTAATTTTTTGTTTTTAGTTATGCCAGTTAGGTCACATCTTTGATATTATTACATGATTTTTTTAATGTTCAGGATCTCTGTGTGTATATGTATATATGTATATTTATAATGTCCCAAACCATGTGTTCAACAGGTTTTTATTTTTTAGTCTATTGCAGAAAATAGAGAACCTTGATAAATGTAACAAATGAAAAAAAAATGCTGCTTCAAGCAATATTTTGTTTTTTTCAATTATCCAAGCAAGAGATGTATAGATCTGTCCATAAACTTTTCCCCCAATCTTTGACTGTTAGTCCGCTTTAGTCAAGCTATTGCTTATAGATCCATGTTGGTAATGCCTTTATAATAATTCAGTTTGAGAATTCAGAAATGTGTTTGAAATGTAGTTGTTTCAATGATCCTTAAAGCCTTAGCTAGAACAGCTTTACAGTCTATGTTGTATTTTGAATTGAAAATATTCTTCGATAAATGGAGAGAAGATCAAGACTATGTAGTGGATGTGAATAATTTGAAGCATTTTTTTTTTTTTTTGTTAAACTTGTCTTTGGTGGGTCAGTCTTTTATCATTAATTCATGCTGTCTAACATTCTCTTCTTTTCCAGTCAGACTGTCCCATAATTTTATCTTTCTCTTATCCATCAAATATTTATTTTTACAGAAGAGTACCATGAAGATATTGTGTCATGATTCTTTAATTTTTTTATTAATTTAGGAGACTGTGTTACAGTCTTCATCATTAAGTTTAATTATAAGTGATTCAAAGTCATTACTTCTATTAATACAACTACTACTAATAATAATGAAGAACTCTGTTTCCTAGAATGCTCATGGAGATTTACAAATTCATGTATAAAGATACAAAATACAAATAGCATTTATACAGACCGGCCAAAATCAGCATGCATGTATACACATGATGACATATTAAGAGCCATGCATGCATGAGACAGACCAGAAAAAAATCATTCGAATAAGCCCAGTGAAAATTTGTTTTTGTTTAGTTTCCTACTTATCTTTTTTTTGAAAATATGTGTAATATATATTAGTGATTTAAACTGAAACATGAGTCAATATGCTTGTGCTCTTGTGAACTTTGTACCCATTGTCTGAACTTGGTTTTTAAAAAGTCACTGTCGAGTGGTGTAGGAAGATGCTTTGCTTTAATGGTGGAGGAGAACTCCATTTTGACAGTGAATGATGTTCGCATTCTTTCCTCCTCAGTGTCCTTTTTGAGGGGACACTTCCCCCCTTCCACCCTGGTTTCTACACCACTGCTCTATATATACATATCAATTAATTACGAGCCTGAAAGTTTTTTTCTTTCAATAAAGAATGGAGGATGTAGTAAGAACTGATTAATGGAAATAATCATCATATTTCCAGGGTAGGTTGGAACAGCAGCTTGCACTCTCCCCTTCTTTAATAAAAACTCAAGCAGCTGTTAAGTTCACTTCACCTAATCTGGTGCTGAAAGTCAAGCCACTGGCTCCATATTCAGGTAACCCTTAAGCTATTTTATTTCTGTAATAAAAAACTTTATTGTTCAGTATATGCAAAAGGCAATCCAGGCTCTTCTTATATTGATCTTTCACATTGTGGACTTCTTACACTATTTTTCTACAGAGAATCCTTTATTTGCCATTATAGTTTTTTATTTACAGTAAGCATGTAAATATTATATTTATATTTATGGCTTCAGATACACACAGATGTCATTGCAGGAGATGGGCCAGTTTTTTATATGCCACCCTATGTATACATATTTTCAAACATACACACATATGCATACATTTCGCTAGACTATTTAAGCAGACATTTAAAATTATTTTCCAAATGTGATTAAACAGATGTGTATGATGATTATTTCAGAAACACAGTACACACAAATAGATCCTTGATTTTCAGCCACAGTGTCTACCAGTACGTTTTCATTGGCTCAGAAAGCAGACACAGGAGAAGTACTAGGAACCGGTCAGATGCACATCATGTCTGCTGCCCACCTTCATTCGCGGGATTCTACATTCCAACACATGCACAGCAACCTCATCAAGTACCTGCCCCAGGAAGACACACAAACACAACACTCAGTCATGGAAGCAACGTTCCATTTTCTGAATCCAGGTCGGATATCATTACCGGGAGATCTGTCTACTGGACAGAAAGGTGAGATTCATTTTATGCTTCATTTGATAAACATACACCACTTCTGTGTTGTCTTTTGTTTAGCACTAAATTTTGTTTAACATACACTGGCTGTTTGGAAGATTGTAATGTCTAATTTTGTTTTTACTTTTTCTTTACTGGCCTGCACGTGTTTGTGTTCTTCCTTCCTGACAGAGTTTTTGTAAATTTGTGTAGTCTATTCATGTTGTTTTGCCCAGCTGTTTGTTCTCCCTCTTCTGTCATACTGTATACGAACTGTCTCTTGTCGCCTTTTGCACTCTTCACATCTTTGGTTCATCTCCTAGTACTTTGCTCTGAGCTCTTCTTTCTCCTGCTGGTTTTGACATTGGTTGATCTTCTGCATCATCTCTTTCCTTTCCTCTATTTTATTCCATGTCCCTAAGGTCAACCATTCCTTGTGCTGTTTCTCTTTCTTTCCCAGAACGCGTGCACAGGTAGTCTTCTGGATCTCTTCTAATCCTATCCAGTGGTTGGCCACTGTTTTTTCAAGAAGTCCCTCCAGTGCTTCAAACCTGTTTTTGATTTAACAGTTGAATTCTTCTTGCTCTCTGTGGTCTCTAAGAAACTGCTCAGAATTTTTGGTGCAGACTATCCGATGAGACATGGAAGGACCTCAGCTTTATCTTGCCACAAGCACGTCTGAGGCTGCATCTGTACCACTCCTTACCTTGACCCAGCAGATCCCCTTCTAAACTGGTGATTGATGGTGATGTAGTCAATTTGGTTTTCTTTATTTCCATCTGGTGAAGTCCAGAAGGTTTTGTGAATGGTGTGGAAAGCCTGTGCCTCCAACTACAAGGTCATTGAACAGACAGAAGTCTGGGAACAGCTTACCATTCTCATTGTGGTTGCACACTGTGCTTTCCCATTATGTGTTCTTTGCCTGTGTTGTCATCTCCAACTTTGGCATTCATGCCACCCATGATAATTTTCAGGTCTTGTTTTGGAGTATGATCAACCAGCACTTCTCCTCTTCTTTAGCTGCATTGGTATGTGCATAGGACCTATGATTGTGCTCATCCTTTCGGAGTTGATCCAAGCTGACGTAGTCGTGGGGAAATTGGTTCCCATGCTATTAGCGCCCTTGCAGCCTCTGGTGTCATCAGTACAGCTACTCCTTGGGTGTGGTCATAGTCAGGGTCTTCATATCCTGAGTAGATGATAGTCTCCCTTGACAAAAGTCTGGTTTAGCCACTGCCATTCCACATGGTCTCACGCAGGCCAAGGAGCCTGAATCCATAAGTCTTCATCTCATGGGCTACCTGAGCTGATTTCCTTCTCTCATATAGGGTTCTTGCAGCCCTATGCTCCAATGGAGGCGATTATGAACAAGAAGAATATAGGGTTCTGATGTTCCAGGTCCCTATCCTGGTTTTCGCCTTGACCGTGAGAAGATGGGTTGGCGAGATGGCTTCCCAAAGGCTTTCGCCAACATTCGTCATAGGCCCCTCATCCCATCCAGGCTCTCGTTGTGGTAGTTTTGTAGTTGCAGTTTCTGTAGCAGGGGTTGTTTTATGGGATAGGGTTGCTAGCCCAATGCTCAACCCTCCTCCTTCATCTGGGCTTGGGACCGGCAGGTTACATGGGAGGTTTCCAGGTGGAGGTTTGTTTTGTTTTTTTTCCACTTAACCCTAAACTAACTTAAAGAGTCAAATAACACAACCCAAACCCTAACCTATCACTCTAATTTCAGCCCATGGATGTAGAGGGTTGATTATAGTTTTTCAGCTGAGGGATGTAAATCTGTTTGCTGAGTTGCAAACAGTCAGCTGATACTTGCACATCAGTTTGGGTTATTCCAGATGAAGATGAGGAAGAAACTCCTTTTAAAGAGAAGACAGGCAAACTTCAACAAAAAAAAGGAGGTGAAAACAGCATGCATTCTTATGTTTATACAAGTGTGTGCGCACAGACACACATGTATTTTTATTGGTGCCTGCTTTAAAGCGATTTTATGGTTACTCCCTTCTCTTTTGCAAATAAACGCTGCATACTTAAAACACTTTGCTTTTCCTTTCTTTCACTGGTCTTTGCACTCTAAACCTACATTCATGTATCCATGGGCCAAAGTTAAATTGTGTGTTCTACAGCTCCCTCCTCCCACAAAGACAGATTTAGGGTGTAATTAAGGCAAGCCAGCCTCATTGCATATCAACATACCAAACATTAGATATTTAAAAACCAGATGTCGCTAAATCTTAGAATATGACAATAAAAGTAGACTTTCTTTTCCTTCATTCTTCATATGAAGTCTTTAATATCCTCTTGCCAGTTTTCTTTTCACTCTGTCATGCTATTCAGTATGTGAATAGACAAAATTGTTTTACCTTCCGTGTTTGCATCTTTTTTTACCTGCTTTGTAACATGCAGAGATAATTTGCACAAAAACTGAAGAATCAGCCAAATTTCTCCTCGCTGCGTTCGAAATTAAGCAGAGTTTTCATAGAGACAGGCACCTATTGCTTTGCAGTTTTATGCTTTGCTTGAAATCACCATTTATCTCTTACTTCATATCCTGACTTCATTATTAATCTTTTTAGATTAACTATTACCTGTTTTGCTAAGGCTAAATAATGTATTCATGTTTATATCTTAATTAGTTTTTTTACTTTTAGATTAGTAGAGGAGATATTGGGTGAGAGAGTCCATGCCTAATTACTAATGTGTGGGAAAAGTGAGAGGAGTTGTTTGGTGTCAAAATATTATGGAACACTTTATTTTTACAAACTCATCAAAAGCATTAAGAAATAAATGATTGCAGAGTCAACAGTGGAGCATGAAGAAGTGATAGGTCTTGACAAGAATCCCACAAATGGAAAGTTGTTATTTTATATATATGTTCTTTTCATTTTTCTCCTTTGTCACTTAAGACACAATATAACAAAAACTGTCCCATAAAATATTGAAAATTGCAAAGATTATGAAGTAAGGTGGTGCGCATAGTCATAGATAAGTAGAGGACAGGGATCAAACATGTCTCTGGCAGTCGTAATGAGTTTACCAGCTTTTACCATTTACCAATTGAAATCTGTTTATATCGACTAGATCCTATAGCTTGTTTTTGATCAGAACATTCTAGTCATCTAGTGTGTACCGGCTAGGAGAGTAGACCAAAATTGGAGTTGAAAACAGTATGAAAATCATTCTGAAGAGTACAACTTTTTGGAATTCAGAACCTGAGGATCCTCCTTGCAAAAATGAGAAAGAATTCAATCAAGTGGAATCTGGGCTCAAAAAAAAAAAAAAGCAATTTATCTCACCTTCGTTTCCATGCAGATTATCAGCTTTATCAAATGTTCGGCTTTAACATATCATTCTTCTGTCTTGTGTGACCTTTGAGTTTGCATTTAAAGAAATACCTTACCCATGTTTTCTTATGTTTTGTTGTTGCTGAGAGTTTCAGCAAGCAGCTGGAGAATTATGAGCACAAGCATCCTTATATTGTTTTTGTATCTTTACTATATTTATAATTTGTTGTGTTTCCGCCACAAATGACATCAGCTCATTGATCAGTTACAGTTTTATCCATTTGTTAAGTTTTTTCTCTTTTACCTTTGTATTTTCTGTTTGCTTTAAATTAAGTTACTCTGTCTCATAAATCAATATTTTTTTGTTATCAATAAATTTTGTTGAGTAAATGAACTGTGGATCATTTTAAAGCTATTGAAATTCACTGTCCACAGGATAAAGCAACAAAAAATTTTTTATTGAAGGATATGAAAAGCATTCATATATTATAAATATTATAAAAAAAAGATTAGATCATTAATATCATTGCTGTAATGCTGATAACAGTTATTAAAGAAAATTATCCATACTGAAATATGTAGGTTCGAATAAGACCTACCCTGCATTCCATTCCATTTAACCTGTGGGGGCAGTCTATTTTCGTAAATTTACAGATGACCTATTGATGCATAATAATATTGCCAGTAGTTCTGTTTCTATTTTTGTGAATTTGTAAATTTTATTTCATTTAATTCAATAAAGTTAAAGGAAATCCTTCTTATAGATTTTCTCTGCAACTGCATGATACAGTCAAGCATATGTGGCTGCCTATAATAGCTACAGCAGAAAATATCCCACTATTATACCTTCTTTTGTGATCACATTCATTCATTTGTGGTTAATTTCTCTACATAACAGATCAGCCATGTAGTGTTGCAGTGTGGTGGTCAGGAAGCAAACATTTGCTTCAGTTCTCGCTTCTGAAATCTTCAAAAGGTGTGTTTAAACAATATCTATTGGTTTTGTTTTGCTTTTTTGTAAATGGAAGTCTGATTTTAGTCTGTTTAGGTTAGGATGTGAAAATAATGCTCATTGTGAGTAGGTTCTTCTCCTATCTAACATTGTCAAAGTTACACTTCTCTCCATTTATCTGATGTTTTATGTTCATTCCTTAGTCTTCACAGATATTTAGTTTTAGCAGACTTTTACTAAATCTTTTTAATCAACATTGAATCTAATGATTTTATTAATGTAAGAACACATTTACATGAACTTTTCATACTGTCTAGGGTGCTTCTTATATGGCACAGCTAGTAAAGTTTGCCCCAAATGAAGAAGCCTTCAGTTAGTTGTATGATTATATAAATGTTTATATATAGTTTTAGTTTAGTCCTTGGGACTTTGGATTTATTTAATTTAGAGTGAAAAAGTGTTAACAAGTATGGTAGTCCTCTAAATTTTGGTCAATGGGAAGTGGTTTTAGAGAACCCACTTTTCTCAGGGCCAATGTGTTTTTGGTTGTTTTTGTATGTGTGTGTGAGAACGGTGCACAGCTCTCCTTTGATATCTTTCCTTCTAGATCCCACTTAGGGATCAGGCAGCCATTGAACTGCTGGAAGTAATATGCACCACATGGGTTTGAATCAGCTAGAGCACATCTGTGGCATTGGATGCAATTGCTGTAACCACTTGGCGATCCAATTCCCCTCCATAAAATAACTTTTTTTATTTCATGAACTGAAGAAAACGTACATTGCAAGTAAGGAATTGCAACACAATTTTCTTCTGATCGCACAGATTTAGAACACAAACCAGATGTTGTATGGCCCTTTTCCTGCAATATAACTGCTTCTGCAATTTCATCCTGCACTTCTCATATTGCAATAGGCTTGGAGAACGGGAATGTTGTAATATGGGACTTATACCTTGGTAAGTGTCTAATTGCTCTTTGTTTTTCTCCATTTATCATTTTCTTATGATCTTTCTCTCATTCTGTTATGGTCTTTCTTCGTTGTTGTTAAATAAATACAGATAAAGCTGTCTTCATTCCCAATTATCAAATAATTTTCACAACACTGGTGATTATAATTATGTATTCAGTAATAAATGGGAAAATCATGCATTACTGGGAATAACAAGTTAACAAGCTAACAACTGTGGTGATATATTCATACATGTTGTACCTATGGTACATATCTGTTTCTTTTGCCACAAGTATCTAATGCTAATAAATGTTTGCCCTCACAGGCATACAGCGGGGAGTTGTCAACATGTCTGCAACAAGTTCACTGCGCATGCTGCATTTTGTTGACCCATCCATCTACCCTACTTCGAGAGTGCATTATCCTCCCTACAGACAGCAGGGTGCCACCTATCTGCTGGCCCAGTGCCAAGACTCTACCCAGTACCTGTATGACATTGGTCACGAGACGCATGATCAACCTGTCTGTATTGAACAAATGTGAGTATTTCATGAAGGCATTATGAAATGTTCTCTTGCTGCAAATTTGTTTTCCCAAATACACACCTCCTCGATCTTTCATTCCCATCAAACCACGGACCTATAGTTTGTGGTCAAACTGATGACAGAAACAGTGAAAATAACATGTAAAGAATTGCAGATTCTTGACTTTCAAAGCACCATTACATTTGAGATTTGTTTCATTGTGAGCTTTCATTGTGAATGATAAGCATGCATGTTCTAAATGATGCACGACTGTATTATTACTACTACATGCACTTGTACATTGGCCATTTTTGCATTTTTTTTTTATTTGTGTAGTGCATGATGTGAAATGAACAAGTGCACTCTGTTCTAGTTGTATCATAAGTGTAAAATGTTTGATCATGAATGATGGTCATTCTGAGTATTTCATATAAATTAGATAGAATTCTTTATGGTGCATTATGCACCAAGTTTTCAAGATGCAAAGCAAAATGTTAGCTAATAAGGCTAATGAAGCCTGTTGGTGTGTAGTGAGGGTTTTCCCTTTTTTTTAAGTATGTGTTATCTTAAGATTTATAACGCAGGCCAGAAGCAGATGATGAGATTCAGACCCTACTGGAGTACGTTCCAGATCTTCCACAGCTGGTAAAGTTCTTTGTCATCAGCATTTATTAAAGGCCCTAATGGTTTTATTATATGCTGCTTATAAGGAATATTCTTGTCTAGAGATAGTTGCATGCACATAAGTAAACATTTGTGAAATTGGAAAATAATGTTCTAAAGTTCTCATTTGGTGTTGAGATATTCTTGATGATGTTTTTTAAAGGCCAGAATTCTCTGGTATGATGGGAAGAAATGGCTCACCTAGGGGAGGGAGGTGAGGAGCACATTCAGTGCCTAGTGGCCATGCTTTATTAATTGCTTCCATCTGGCCTAATGAGTACCCTCACCCTAGGGTAGAACCATTCTTTCTTGCCATTGCATGGTATTAAAGCATTTTTAAGCTTATTTCTTCGCTTTTCATATAGGCAGTGGTTGTGCAGAAAGATGGTACACTCTACCTGAAGGACATTCAGACAGGTGTTAAGGTGTGTCAGCTATCAGTGCCTGCCACATACCATCTTGCTTCACCATGGGAACCCATTATGGCATTTGGAGGATGTGGACAATTATTGTTTGTAAAGGGTCAGTTAATCCTTTAGTAAAGAAGATAATGATGATGAAGAAAAGTTCTTACACAATGTAATATTAACTCTCATTGTCTGATATCGTGATGAATTTTATATTAATTATAGCCAGCATTGTTAGTCCATCATCATTTCGATATGATTTTGGAATGATAATAAAAATATATTGGAAGAATGGTGAAAGATGCTATGTGTAATAATAGATGGAATGAAGATTATTGACTCTGATTGACCAAAGCATAAAAGAGAAGGAAAAGTTGCTACAATCAGTAGTGAGTGAAAGAATAAACAATTGTAATTTTTCTGACACTTAAAAGCATAACTTGTATCCTTGGTGTGATTAAATTTCTTGTGCTGGCTGGTGTAGAATTTAAGAACACCTCACATTGTGCAGGTAATGGTGTAGAGGTGAATGATGCTGGGGAAACCAACGATGTATCAGGACTGTTTGTTTATACACTGAGATCCTTCCCAACATTGGATAAATACTGGGCTCAAACTAGATATGAGGGTCACTTGTCAGGTCATTCAACTGCTGAACAGCGTCTGGATGCGCTGATGAAAGAAAGGTATTGTTTGTCTACTCCATGTTTCTGCTTTTTCATCACACAAAACAAATATATATTGCTTAAAGATGATGTCAACCTTAAGGGGTTATCTGTCCTCAAAAGATAGTGCTCTTTACATCTTCAAATATTTAAAAACTGTAATAGTAAGTTTTTAATTAAAACATACTTTTAATTAGTAATTCAAACAAAAAAGGCAAATTTTTTTTTTTTACATCTATGATTTGTTTTACTTTTATATCTGGTACAAAAAAAAAACAAATGTTACAGTCAGAAAGAAACAAAAGTTTCCAACAAAAAACCATATTTCAGCTAATGCACCATACTTTAGATGTGCATGAACTGCTTTTGTATGTCTGCATAGTCTATACCAGTGATGCCCAACCTTTTTCGGCCTGCGGGCCATATCCATTTTGGACATCCGTGTCGCGGGCCATAACCATTTCGGACAGCCGTGTCGCGGGCCACTTCACCGCAAACATACAAAAAAGAAAAAAAAAGGCAGATACCATTTTTTATTAGAAACAAGTTGTACTTACCATTAATTATGTAGTAATTAGTGGGATATTTGAAGTTGTTCTCCCGAAACCAACCTCTGAATGTCCGGCCTCATCGTAGAGACACCAAGTTGGAGCACTGAATCGAAATGTTCGTCCATCGAAAAAAAGATTGGGAAATGCCCCTACGTGGGGATAAGTACTTCTTCTTCCCTTTTTTCATTTTTTTTTTTATTACTAACATGCCGATTTCCTGCACTGTGGGCAGAAGTTTCGCGGGCCGGATATGGCCCGCGGGCCGTAGGTTGGGCATCCCTGGTCTATACCATCAAAAAGTAGAGGTAGTGTTTTCCTCTTTATGACAGGTTTGAACAACAAGCTTTGCGGAAACAAAGGCTTCAGTCCCGTTGGAATCTGTTGCGCTCTGACCTTGAGGTTTTACAAAGTACCAGAGAGATGCCAGTCAATCCTGTCAACCAGAGATTCATGGTAAAAATTATCCAGTCTAGTGTTCAGTGTTGTTGTGGTGTCAGACTTGTTTTAGGAGCTAGGCAAAAAGACATGACACCTTCATGTGATTATCTGCTTTCTTCCTATCTTTTTGACAGTGTAAGAATCTGTAGAATCATTTGATTTAACTTTGTGTAGCTTAGCAAATTGTTTGAAATGAAGTTTTACTTCTAGCTGTTCTTAGTTTAAAAATATCGTTACATTTTTTTTTGGGGGGGGAGGGTGTTATCAACTCTTTGATACATGTTTGCATGAATTCTGATTTCAGATCTAGATGGTGGTAAGTTTTTGTTCAATATTTTTCAGTACTTCCACTTTAAAGACTTATTCAACTCCACAATAGTTTTCCAATAACTGGTCTTTGATCATTACAAAATATGAAGCATTTTGTTGGGTTTTTCTCCCCTTTATGATATCCAAGACATTCCCGTTGAAGATTTTGTCTTGCAGCAGCTCTTCAAGAACCAGGGAAGTCAGCCACAGGTGTTTGATTAGCAGAATGATGGATTACATACTTAAGATTTCATGACAAAAACCTCTGCTACTGAGACCTACACATTTTCATCCGCATTCAACAAGTGCTTGTGAACAATTTTTGGCCTTTCTATTTGAAGCAATTTTTGGTTGCTATAACAGTCTTGATGTGCCACCTTAGAAGCATCCTCTATTTCCCACCAGTAAAAGAATGAAATACATCACTTAATGCTGTTAATGCATTTGTTCATGTTGCATTCAGGAAAACAGAAATGCAAAATGCAGTGGAACCTTATCTGGTCTTCAATTAACCATGCATTTGGTTATCCAGGATCGCCTAAAGAAAAAAAGATTACTAGACATCACAAGACAGCCAAGATTTCCGACTACAGGAGTGTACACGTGTGTCACAGCTCAAGAGTTTTTTTGTTGATGGGTTTATGGTAATTATTCTAAAAGAATTGAAAGTATAGCATCTATGCACCAGCCAGGAGATCCTCTACTGTGAAAAACTGTTAAGACTGATGCAGAGGACACGTTCTGAACACTCACCTTCCCCTTTTTCCATATTCCAATGACTGCCATTCATAAATAAGTTTTCACATTTGTCTTTCTTATGTATGAGTCATACCATCCATATAGGCAACACCTTGTTCCAAGTTAGTTCATTTGGTGTTTGCACCTCGACATTTTTAGATTTTCAATTATCCGGATGACATGTGCTAGTCATTAAACCGGATAACTGAGGTTCCACAGTAGTTGCAAAGGATTTAAACAGAATGAAATACAGTTTCTAGGCATCTGTATTATGATCTTTGAGGTGGTAAATGCATTGCTTTTTGGGTGGAAGAACCAACTAAAGATACTTCCGGTCATGTTGAGCAGTTACATTTCTTGAACCACTGTTTAATCATGGAATGATGGTAAACAGTCTTGAGAGTGGTGCAGACTGGTGGTTAAGAACTATTTCAATGAAAGTTGATTATTCATCCATATTTATCTGTGCCATCTGCTGCTACAAAAGTAAAGTTATGTTTTCAATCTTTCGAGAATGACAGCTATTTTAATAATACTCGTTGACTTTCAACACATTGTTTATGCAGTCACTTAAAATGTTTAAGTGGCATTTACATTTTGGTAGGAGGATGACTGATGAGAAGTACATTTGACATGATGAAAAATAATTTGTCATGACTGACACTGTGATAAAACTTTGTGTTATTGTAATTTGCTTTGTAATACTGATTTGTAATTTGAAATATTCTTGTAAATAAATCATGCTTGTAAGCCACTTAGTACAAATTTTATAGAAGGTTGAGGTTGCCAGTTTGAGCTCCTTTGCAACATTGTTAATGCATTAATCCTTCTTCAGTTTTCTGTAGACCCTTTCAAACAAAGCAGAATTGTGTACTCTGGCTAACTTCTTCAAGAGTCTGAATGACAAGATGTAGCACCTCTGCGTGTCCTTTTTTCATACCTCCTGCTTTCCCTCTCTTCCTACAAGTTGTTTGCATGTTGTTCATATGAAACAATAATACAATAAAACCAAGAAACAGTTCTTATTTTTATTTATAGGTTTGCAACACCTGCTCCATTTTCATGGTATTCATTAAAATGATCTTGATTGGCTGTTGATACTGTTTTATCAAAAACTAGAACATTTCAAACTTTGCATCTTGCCTACAATAGCCTTTAACTGATATCATGCCTTTTCCATTCGAGAAACTTTCTGTGCAACTTCTGATTCTCTTTCCTGAAACAAAACATAAGAATAAGTTTAAATAAGTACAGTAAGGTATTTCATACACTATACATTTCATTTCTATACACTCTACATTCTTCCTTTGTGAAAGCTGATATTTAACTCCTCCTATACATTTATACCTGTGAATGTCTTCTACATCTCAACTGCATCAATACCTCCATGCTGGACTGAGTTAAAAAAAAAATTTTCAATGAACTGCTAAAAGGAGATTTTCAATGAACTGCTAAAAGGAGATGTATGTTTATAGCACTTTGTTAAAATAAAAATCTTTTGCTGATTGCTGAGGGGCAGGGTTAGTCTTGAAAGTAGCTACAATCTGTAGCAGATAATATACAGACAGGAAAAGCAGATAACTAAGTACTGAACAATATGAACAAGTAATGAGAATGACATGACCAGGAATATTACCTCTGGGTGACTCCTTTTCATCTCAGCCAGTTCTTCCACCTGCTGCAAGTTCTTGGCATCGTTTCCCTCCCTGCGTGCTCTTGGTTTGGGACCCCATTCTCGTTCTGGATTCTGCTGCCACCGTACAAGACCCTTTTGTCTGGAGGCTGGATTAGCACAAGGATGTGGCAGGAATGATGCCTGTAGATCAGGTTCTTGCTTTAAAATGTTTAGGGCCACAGAACCTTCTGTCAGGCGCCGAATATTGACTGGATGATCTTTTATCCAACAGCGCATGATATCCTGCAATAAAAATAGATATCCACATTTAGAGACAAATCCCATATCAAATGAACAATGATAGCATCTTACTAGATCATCTAATTCTAAGGTCTATTTAAGTGCCTAAAGAAAGACTCTTCATTCACTAATACCAGAAATATTTTCCAGTCAATAAATAATTCTCATTGTATTAATCTTCAAGTCTGTAATATTTAATATTTTCAGGAATGTGGACATGATTTTTTTTTTATTCCAGAAAATGACCAAATGTTGCTGACACATTTGTCTTGACTCTATGTTATTGATAAAACACAACATGCTGGACAATTAAGAGTATAAATTCTAAAAGCATTTCATAAAAACAAACAATTATAAGTCAATCATTAATTTTGTTATAAAAAAATTACAAGTTATCTATTAAATTGGTAATACATTGTTCCCTACATTTTCTTTCCTGTTGTGTAAAGTTCTAAACAATGGCTTTGATGCAGCAAGAATTCAATCACAGGTACAGGTTTAGGTAATAGCTGCCAATGTGTATCCACTCAAAAGCCTTATTATTGTTGTAGTAGTTTAGAAAAATCAACATGTCAAAACAAATACTGAACTAGTAATAGTACTGCTACTTGGCCAAGTGGTCAATTTCAGTACATCAGAATTTGCCTGTTGAACCCCGCCCCTAAATTCATTCACAGACTCATTCATTTTCACTATTATTTTATTAATTTCTTTACCCATATGACTTTTGCTGGAGCATTTGTCTTGTAAGAATTCTTGGCAGCATGGGACAGAGACACATTGTAACCAGCATGCAGCAGTGCAGATCTGAAAGTTCCCAAATGTCCTGAATTTGACATTTCATGTTACTTCACTAAATAATTTTTAAACTTAAAATCTAGAATGAAAAATCAAACGATCATGAATAACTATTCAGTTTTCTAGTTATGTAGGTTGCCAAAATGTCACTTTGTGAAGCAAAATAAAAAAAAAGGATGTTAAACTAATGTCAATTCAACCTGCATTTTCTATCCCACTCCTTCACGCCAGCTGTGCACTTTCAAGCTTAAGGGAAAAACAGACCTAAATTGTATGGAAAAAAAAATCTGTGCCTAAGAACTATAAATTAAATGTTAACAAAAATGTCATCTCACCTCATTTGTAGCATGTTGGGTGGAGAGCAGTGAAGAACACTGCAGACATCATCAAGCACATAATAGAGTGGAACTTCCTGCAGCTCTTCCTTGGCCACACTCAACATGCCTACCATTCTCTCACTGGTTTTGTATAGTGTGCTGGCTGACTGCAATCTACTCAACATAATGTCAAGAAAAGAAGAATCATGAATTGGGGCCGACCACATAGGTCCCCCAATCTGATGCTTGTGGCTGCAGTGCTCACAATGGGCCCCCACAGGTGGGCCTGTTCCCGGAACAAATTTGTGGTTACCTCCTTTTGTTGGAATAGCGATAGCAAGAGGCTGAAGAGAAAAGCTCCCACAGCCTGTGCAATGGTAAACCATGGAGGTCTTAGTCACTGACATCTTGACTTGCTTCTGCCCAGTGTAAACACGCACAAAAACTCGTACATAAAAGTCAATGCTCAGGGAAAGCAGAGGTACAATATACCGTGAATGTCGATTAGCATTTGATTCAATGCTGTGGAGAAGGATGCGAAGTGCCATTTCATGGCAGAACTTCCCTCGAAGGGACATGGAACCATATTTTGCAAAACATGCTTCACCAGCATTACCGCAAAGTACAGCAGCATCTGTACAGGTGATGCATAGCAGGCCACCCTCACCAACGGCCTGCACTGCTGCATCCAAAAACTGAGCTGAACTGCCATATGGGTCAAGGTCAATGACATCAAACCTTTTGCTGGGATCCTTGTGTTGGTGCATTACAGAAGAGGCGTCACTGTAGCTGGATCTTACTAAACCATTTAGGTTGTTTTTTGTGATATTCTTCTCAATGAACTCTACAGCATTTCTATCAAAATCATTTGCCACTATCTCTTGCACACCAGGTACTTCAAGACCAAAACGAATAGATCTTAAACCTGATGCTGCTAGTCCTTCAAATATCTTCACACCGCCCTCGTGTCTAATACCTGCACCAACAAGACCAGGGTGGTCATCTGTTGAATTACTTCCTTGTGCTCCATTACTGTTTAAAGCTTGAGAAGTGTCTTCTGTGCTGGTTCCTGAAACACCTTTACTTTTAAATGTTTTCTTTTTGCTTTCTTCTAAATGTGTGGCTGCAAACCATGAGATGATGCTGATGGTAAGATCTCTGTTAAACTCTTGAACAGGATTGTAAAATACAGATTTTGGTAAAAGCACATTTGCTTTACCTTCAGAAATCTCTTGAACATCAAACACTTCTGTATTTGACATTTTGGTAGCACTTGAATAGGATTTATGTTGAATAAGAAGCAGCTGAGCACATATGTTCCTGGGTAATGGCTGAAAAACACAGTTTTTTATAGTTTAATTTAGTAAAAACTCTCTCTCTCTCACACGCACACACACACTAAGTGTGAGAGAGCATTAAATGTTGTAAAGAACATAGTTTCTTAATAAAGATTAACAAAATCCAAGAAGGATTTACAGTTCTACACGGACTATAGTCCTAATATGTACTATTATCAGCTTGGAACTGATACGTAAAAACTATAGATCTAAAATAACATTTAAGAACAACTTTAGAATGGCATATGGTCTACTGAAACCGATTATGGATTCTACAACATATACGCTGAAATCGAAAAATCCTACTTCTACCATTAACCTAATCAAAACTCTAACCTCTAATCCTAGTCTAACCATTCACCACCACATCCCAAATCCTTATGCGGCGTGGTGTCGCGATCCCCTACTAAAATTAGACCAATATGCATTCATATTAATTAGTTCTATTAATTAATGTCCTATTAATGGTAACTGTGCTGTTCTACTCGTATTACTACTGCACACAGAAAACACTTACGTTCCAGATTCTACAACACACAAAACATTCCCCAATAACACCGCATGAGCGAAGAACTGACAAGTTCAACGAAAACTTCATGAATTTTTTTTAAAGCTTGCCATAGTCCAGAACCAGATGATTTGATATTTTAATATGCCTCACAATTCGGGTTAACATCAGTCAAACATCAATAGGTACATTTGACAAGTTTTAATTACAATTATTGCAATATGTTATTGAAAGTAGGCATCTTTTCACACGTTCTTTCCGCTCTTCCAAGCTTGAGGCGTGATACTCAAGATAGTTAAGAGTTATCTTTCTTATGGCTAAAAATGATCACTGCCGCGGCCACCACGCTAGTCAATTCGTACGAGTGGGTGGGTATGTGGAGACACCATTTTTGTGTACTTTTTGAAAAAAATAAATGTAGTTTCAATTTGTAGCTCATTATACATAGAATTTGTTTTTTTCAGACTTGCACTAGTGTTTGTGCGCGGTTACGCAGGCGGAGTCGACATCCACCCTACTCAGAATAATTTAATAATGCAAAACTGGTAAAGAACATACTCATGTGAACTCCTAAGGAGCATGCTCTTAGCACTTAGAACAAGAATGAAACATGGAAAGCATACGAGAGACAGGAAAACAAAGAAATAACAATATATGAACTATAAAAGAATCAACAACTGTACTAAACGAAGAATAAAATCAAATACACACAACTCAAAGAGGAACCAAATCACAAGAACAATTTAAGAGCTGAAAGTAACATATGATATTGCAAAGGGAAGGGTGTGAAAAGGTACTAGATTTATGGGAATTGTGTTTGTACGGTTTTAATTTTGCTGGCCTCCTTTATGTGGGTAACTAAAGGTTGTTCCACATGTAAAGATGAAAGTGCGCCCTTAATTAATTCTTTAGATCAGAAAGTTGTCTAAGTGCAGTTACTTGATACCAGCCGGCATGGTTTATCCAACCACGGACGTATATTAGAAATATGTGTAAGTACCGGTTTCTCTCACTGCCGGTAACGCCAGCGCGGGTCGTTACGAGCAGATGTATGCATACGTAAAGTCGATCTTTGTTACGAGCAGTTGTGTCCTTTGCATCACACGACTGGCCTTAGCTTCGCTCGCCGCAGCTGCGTTTTCACATAGCGATTGGTGAAAGCGTGCTTTATGACAGTGGTTCTCAAAGTGTGGTCCGCGGACCACTAGTGGTCCGCGGGCATAAGTCAGGTGGTCCGCGGCTGACAGTCGTCATATATGGCAAAGTGATGTTTAAATCGCCAGGTAGGCTTGTAGAAAACTTCAGTTAAGTTTGTGTCGGACACCCAACCGTTAGCTAGTCAAGTTACCACCGCACCTGATAATGGCCTGAAAGGATGGTCAAGGCAGGCGGCTATCAATTTTCAACAGTGACGCGTGACACGCCCACCTGAGCAGGACGGCTCTGTTGAAGATTTTTAGTATGTGCCAGCTTCCCTGAATCGGTCAAACAT
>SRHC01003353.1:47358-59533 GCA_004794325.1 Pomacea maculata | reverse complement strand
ACAAGACGCATACCTCACTTGGAAAAAGTTTCTTGGGTGGAAAAACTGTCTCGCTACATCGGTCCATCTCAGCTTTCCAGGTAAAGAGCTGTCGGTCCCTTTGACCTTTAGGTAGGTACGGTAAATAAACAGAAGACTGCCAGCCACACCGTGTTGTCACAGCAGACGGCTGAGGGAGGCGGAGGATAATTGGAGAGTATGATGTGATTTCGGGTACATAGATACTGTTATTCTCACCTGCGTAACCTCCCGGGTGGTTGTTGTTAGTATCATATTCCCAAGGGCAGGACACCAGGGTACTTTCGTTACCCCATTAATGTCTTTTGATGGGATCGTCTCCATGAAGCGAATCACCAACGACATCCGAGTTCACGTGTCGAGGGCAGAGCACTGGCGGACGAGGGAAACACGAGGGCCGCTGCTGCTAAAGAAAGAATGTGAAGTTAGTCATGCGTGCAATTTCTGTTGGTCCCGCTGCACAGACATCAACACTAATAGATTGAGTTAAGCTGCGGCCTCTCAGCACCTTTTTCATCCTGTATTTCTTCCTGTAGCTTTCTTTTGAAAGTGCTCCCTAATGTAAATATGACCCTTCCCCTCCTCCTACCCGTTTGTGTGGAGTGCTCTCTCGCGTGACAGGACTGAGAGAGGAATTCACACTAATGGATGTCTGCATGCAACACCTCTCTTTCAGTTTGAGTAGTTCGTTCCGCTTTGAGAAACCGTGTGCGAATAGTTCTAGGCCAGATGGCACAGTTGGGGGGCGACGAGTGATATATATATATGTGTGTAGTTTGTTTTTTTTTTGTTTTTTTTTTTGTTTTTTTTGAATAGATAACTGAGTTGTGGCTCAACATGCAAAAGATGAAAAGCTAAACTTTGTATCAAATGTGTATTTCAGAATCCATTCCTCGCCTGCACAGACCGATAAAGGCAGCATAAAAGCAAAAGACAGAAGAAGAAACCTTGGACTATGAGACGAGCAGAGTCAGCAGCTTTCCACATTGCCACAACCACACGTGAGTTCCTATCCCTGTATTTTGTTATCTGCGCATTTATTAGTCACAGCCTCGTCCTCAACTTTTATTTGTCAGGGCAAACCGTCCAAAAGCGAAACACCTGCATGTGTGTGTTGTCATGGTGTTGTCTCACACACACACACGCGCTCTCCGGAAACCAGCCTGCAGTCAAACTGCGTACGTGTGAAGAACAGATGCCCTCGCGTTACCTGTGTCACGTGACCTGCTGGCAGCGGCGAGATTTATTTCAATCAAAGGCTGGTATCATGACTTACCTTATCCTACTCTCCTTCCCCCCGCGAGATCGGGTCATCGTGATAGGACACGGCATTCCTGGCTGAGTAGGTCCGCTTACTCACTCCACCTCCCCGCGGCGAAGCTCGGGCAGAAAGGAAAGAGTTCTGGCTGGCTGCCAGCCGCTTGCGTCACCTGCCAGTGAGTCCCTGCGCCCCACCTGTCTGGAAATAGTAACAGGTACACGTTATTGCCGTTGTTATTAATGTTCACCTCTCGAGGTGAAGGAAGAGGTTGTTTTTGTTGATCTACGTTTGAAATATTCAAATGTTCAGATTTTTTTTTTAATTATTCGAAGGATAAGGGTATCGGGTTTACCCTGACATAAACTGCTTAGAACCTGTTTGATAAATCACAGTTGTACCTGTCGTTTGTCCTGTAACCTGTTTTTCAACCCACGTTTGTACCAGGTACGGGTATGTGGCAGAACATTGAACGGATTGTTGTCTGCGTGCACGCCTGGGTATGTTATGTGTAAGTGTATGGTGTGTGTGCTTGTGTATCCCGGGGGTTGAGTAAGTTTTTATTGGACTTAGTTTGTAACCTCATCACGACCCTCGATTGGTTGAAATGCAGTTTCACGTGCACAGTTAGGGTTTGTGAAGATCCGTTTAACAGTCCAACCCATTGAGAACAGAAGACTCCGTGTAACCTCAGCTACATGCAATTCCTTTTTAGACGAGGGCTACAGATGAGTTTGTTTATGTCCTACAAGATACATTTGTGCATTTGCAATACACACACACACCAGTATGTGAATATTGTCTTCCGCATCTTTAGGATTGAAAAAAAAAAAACATTTTCACACTTTCCCTTCCAGTCGTGACATCAGCATCCGTTGGTCTCGCCTGTTGGCGAACCCTCGACTGGTCACGATAGAAAAACATGTTATTGACTTGCCAACACCTCGGGCACATTAAAAGAAAAGTCTGAGATGTTTTCTTCGTACAATCCTGGCGCATTGTTTCTGTTCCCCACCTTTTGTGTCCAGAACCCCTCCCGTCTTCATGTCTTCATCCGCTGCGCTGCATCTTCTCGCAACGTGACCCACGCACGTGCCACAACCTTGACCTTTGACTCGGTATCTGATGGCGCATCGCTCAGAGCGAGCAGCCGGATTCAAAGGGTTCACGGGGCTGCCGGCAATTCACGGTCGATGAATACTTATCTATGGATGAGACTTGATGCACACGGGATAGAAGACAGTAAAAAAAACAAAACTTTTGAATATAAATAAACGGGTTCGGCAGTCGTAGAGAAATTCCGATATTTTTGGTTTTTGTAAAGTTTGTAAACCTTTAAAGGATTGCTTGTGGTTAATATTGAGTGGATTCTATTGTCAGAAATGATGGAAATACCCAAATCCTTTTAAATATGGAGCACATCTCTAGGAACATCCATCCTTAACTCCAATTCCTCGAAGAGGAAGGAAAATGTAAATTTTCTCATTTTCTTGTCCACGCGTGTTTATTTTGCGGTGGATAAACCCACCGAGTAATGCATGCTGGCCGAGGAAGGAAAAAATGTAAGTGGGAACTGAAGATAACTCCGGTCACGTGATCATGTCAGCAGACGACGACCCGGGGCATGTCATGGCCGCGTTCTTCAAAGCCAGGCGATGATGGCGCCCCCAGCCGGCGGCGACCTTGTCACGTGCAGTTGACGCTGAACCCCTGACCCCGTAAGTGCTGTTTGATAGCGACCCCAGTCTAAAGGGGCTGCAGTCAGTCCGACAGCTGACATTTTCTAACATTTCCGACTGGGTTACGCGTGCGAAACAAAATGTCACATGGTCTCTGCGCATGCGCAGTGTGTCTGTTAAGGCGCACGTGTCGTATGGCGGTGAAATACGAGAGGAAGGATTTGTCGATAAAAAAGTCGGTAAATTCGGATATTTTATTGTGTAGGTACGAGAACAAACGATGTATTATCTTGTATTGGGGTAAAGGTCAGGAATGTCCGCCGACAACATTAGGTTGTGTTGTTACTTAATGTGCATAGCGGCAGTGCACTTTACAGCCGGGGTCAAAGTGTAAAAGTACAGCAATGCACTTTAAATGATGATAACAACAGCAATAATAATGCATGAATGCCTTTGAAGAAAAGAGTAATGTGAGAGTAACTCCAGCGATCTCGTAAGTCGAGTACAGCGCACTGTTGATCGTAAGTCGAGTGTATAACCCATCCAGTATTTTATCGAGTGTATAATCCACCCAGTATCGTGTCGAGTGTATACCCCAGTACCCAGTATTGTATCTATTGTGTAACCCACCCAGTATCGTAAGTCGAGAAGGCTTCTCTGCCCCTTTAGTGTCCACGATGGGCGCCATGTTTAGCTCGTTAGCCAAAGCTTCATCCGCGATCTAGTCGCCGAGTGGTTAGATGTGTCAAATCCTCACCAGAAACCCTTGCAAAAAATTTCCCAGTTTCGTGTCGTGTGCAAAAAATCTTCGTTCGCACGTCCAAAGCTCGTTTCCTTTTTCCTACTCGTACATCACCGCCCGCAAGTGTGATAAGCAGGCAGGCTCACCAACACACTTATCACCAGCGTGTGTTTATCAACATCCGGTTATCAACACGTTTATGAATGCATGTATCCTGAGGAAAGGTCTGCCCGAAGCTGAGTTGAAGTGGTGAGCATTGCAGTGTTTGTAAAGTCTGTTGTGGTTGATGTAGAACAACATCTGAACACAACAACAACAAGCAGTTGGCTGCCCTATAGTCAGGCCCCTCGGCCTTCGTGACTTTTTCACAAGCGCCTGTGGAATTCCTGCTTAATTAGAGGCTTGTCTCGCGGTCAGCACGTGACACCAGTGCACCAGCACCTCGTCCGGAGGGGGTCAGGGGTCAGGGGGGAGATGGAGGACAAAAGACTTCACGCTTCTGTTCTTTGTTCTCTCCCTTCCCAACCCCAGACCACCCGCCCTCTCCTAACTTTGGTGTTAATTATGGCTGCAGGCGAGGAAGCTGTTACAACTGTATTCATTGTTCTCACTCAGCTACAGAGTTGCGGTTCTTGCGAATCTCGAGTAACCTGAAAATGAGTTCGAAGGAATGTTTCTTCTTTTTTTCTTTCCTTCAATACCGAAGTTGATAGGAATGCACTTAGAATGCAGGTGGTTGCTAGGGGGCAAAACAGGAGGGGCGCTGGGTTTTTTTTTTGGGAGGGTTGGGGGAGCTGAAAGGGAGATAACTGTTAAGACAGGCGTGCTTGTTTGCTGGGCAACACCTGACAGTAACCCTCTGTAGCCCCCGGGTGGGCTGTCGGAAGTAACAGCAGTCTCCACACGTGCGCGCTCGCATTTTTTTTTAAACAGCCTTTTATCCTAAATCCGAATAAACGAAGCAGTTTTGATGTAGAGGGTATTCACTAAATCAGACATTATATATAAACTGAATGTTTACTTCCGGTGTTAACGGAAAATGTGTTGTCTGTGATGTATCCTAACACTCATTCCCGCCTTCTCTCTATTCTCTAGCAATGTGTGTTCATGTGTGTGTGAAAGAGGCCGAGAGAGAGATAGGAGGGTGGGGAGGAAACAGGAGGTGAGAAAGCCTATACCAGGAAGTCTGTCGTGCTGCCATTCGGATTTTACCGGTCTTATCGGTTGGTTTGTTCTGTCACGTGGACCTAACAAGGACAGGGCTTCCATGGCGATAACAACCTGACATTAGCGCCGAGAGCTGGATTTTTTTTTTTTTTTTTTGCTTTAGTTGCACTCAACTGGAAACAGATCAGGACACAACTGCAATTCTCGGGGGAAAAAATAAATCGTTGTTAGCTATTTTTTTTTAATTTTATCTGCTTGTTTTGTAAATTATTGTTTTAAAATTTTTTTTTCTTCCCTCCATCTCATTTTTGAAGCGGAGGAATTTTCTTGTGAAACTGTATGCCCGGGCGCACTCACACTAGGAATTTAATTTGTATTGAAAAAGGCATTCGACCCATTGCGAGGTGGGGTGGATGAAAAAACAATACAACATTATAAAGTATGCATCACAAGTTGCATATAGCAACAGACTGCATATTGAATAATCAACTAATAATTTAAATTTGGAACTGGACATTCCTCAAAGATTGAATTCGCTGCATTGATAATAATGATGGCTAATAACAAGGACAAACAAAAAGCTGACGGATTCTGGATATAATTTTACTGATAAAGATAATAGAATGTCTGTCTTGTTTTGAATATTCTTGCGTGCACACGAGTGTTGGTACGTGCGTGTGTGAGTGTGCACGCTTCTTAAGTTCTGACTTCTGTAAGTTAGTTTTCCGTGCTGACCTTTCACCTCCCAGATCCACAAATACGGAATATTTGTCTGATATCCCTTCCACCTGTCCGCAACATGATGACGAGGCATCTTACATCGAGGTTGTAGGTTGTCATGGCAACTGCTGAGATTAGATAAGCGGAGGAGCTGTCTGCCTTGGAAACACGCTAGCCGGTTCCCAGAGAGAGAGAGAGGGGGTGGGATCAAAAAAAAAAAAAAGAAGAAAAAAAAATGGCTATGAAAAATTTCTTGTTCTCGTTTTCCACCTCAGGAGCACAAGACTGGGGTATGGGCTGGGGGATCGCTGACTCCAGTTAACATGCTGGGAAATGCCACAATATTCTCAGACATTGGTCCAACTGTCCGGGAAAAGTCGGTGATTGTTCCAGGTACGCAGCAGGCTGCAAGTAGTTTTGTTGTTGTTGTGTTTGTTTATGAGTCTAGTCCAGGGGCGTGGACTTCGTTGCGAGGTCAAAGGTTTTTCCACGCATGTAGGGTTAGAAGACGGGTCTTGCCATTCTCTCCATCCCCTGTCCCTGTCCAGTGCTAACCCCTCCTCTCCTCCCCACCAGATGCAATCTGATGTCAACACCAGCGACACATGTCGGGTGGATGTGGGTCATGCATGTCTCGCACGAGTGTTTCGCCTCGTGAACGACTTCACCACAGGACAGACTTCAAGGCAGAAACAACCAGCGAGGGCTGCTGCCAGCTGTGCAATTATTGCAGGAACACATTAAACTGTGAACATGAACAACTGAACAACAGGAAGACTTGATGTGAACAGGACACTAGGAATTCTAAATCTGGCGACGGGGATCTTTACTCATCGTCGTTATCATCGACATGATGTTGTGAGGAAAGCTGAAGTGTTGGTGGATGATATACTGAGCATGGAGGTTTAGCGGTCCGAGTGGGGAAAGGATGTTTCTGTCTGTCAGGTAAGAAGATAAGTGTCCTTTCTCTCGTCCCTTCTGCTTATTCCTTCTCTTCTGTACATGTTGCGAGCAGCAGGTTATGGACCAGTGACCTCTCAGTAGGGTTGTGACCTATCACCTCTGAGAAAGTGCATCGGAGCGTACTTGTGACAGTTGACACGACTGTTGAATGCCTGTCACTGAAAGGGGTGAAGACTGCGAGGGGAAAAAAGATAGGCACTGTCTCAAAAAAAAAAAAAAATGAAAGAAGAGGAAAAATGCGACCCCAGAGATAAGAGGTCTCTGACACTTCACCCCTTCACGACTGTAAGCTGCAGGGTTATCTTTATTATTCTTTGTGCGTTTGTGTGTGCGTCTGTGACTACTTGCGTGCGCAGATATTCGTTATTGTGTCACGACTCACACGTGACACCGTTGTGATCCGAGCCGACAATGCCCTCGTGACACCTAGAGACGTCACGGGGTCAGAGGTTACCTTCGCTGCCTTGGCTTGGGGATAAAATGAAGTGCTGAACGCCATTACTTGCTCCATTTCCACCATTCTTTATTCCGTTTGACAAGTAGACTGTCGTCGCTACAAACAAAGTTATAAATAATATACTTTCACAGGGCTTCTGCTTACGCAATAAATTGCGTTCAGTACGCATTAAAAGTTCGGAGGACCCCTTCAATTTTCGGCAATGGGGTCCCATTCAAATAAGGGCGAAGAACAGGGACCCCTTAAAAATCTGAAGAAGGGGACCCTGGGACCCCAAAGAATTTAACCTTAGCAGAAGCCCTGCTTTCATGAGTTACTTATCTTTAAGACATTTTCAGACAAAAGACAAATGACCCGCGTGCATGTCACGACTCACATCCTGATGTAGGGAGGGGCTGGGGGAGTTAGTGTCAGGGCCGCCCTTTGTTTACTCCTGTTGTCTTTGCTGAACAAACAAAAATATGGCGTGACAGAAGTGGGTGGGGGACAGAGGGCTACCACCACCGACACTTCCGCCAGACCGTTCGGGCATGCGCAGACGTAGAAGCACAAGTTCCTAAACAATCTGCTGTCTGGCCTCATCATTCTTGTTTGTAGTTCTGCGAGGGGTATGGAGGGACACCCTGACCCTCCCCTAATTTTCAGTGAGGCACCGAGCTTGTGCACGATGCAGGTCACCTACTCGATGGCCACCAGCATGACCTTTCACCTCTCAGTCCACTGTCCTGTGGTGGAGGTGAGCGGAGAGAGAGAGGAGAGAAAGAAAAGCTCTGTTGGCATCATCCGCTGGATGCTAATCGCCCGGTAGTTTGTTTATGCTGGGCTGTTGGTCTAGGTGGGGGGTAGGGGTGAGGTACCCCCCTCACCCTCCCTCTTCACACGCCAGTTCTCACGCGTTGGTCGAAATGTCTATTTATAGTCTGCTGCGGCTGGCACGTTCTTCTGCTTTTTTTTTTTCTTTTACCCCTTTTTTCTTTCTTTCACTCCTGCTACAGCCTCTGACGTCTGTGTCCTCGTTTAACCCTACATTTCCAGCCCTCGGTCTGCCTGTGTGTGTGTAAACGAGTTCACAACACATTTTTTCTTATCTCACCACTGTATGGATGCTTTATGTATTCGTTTTGACTCTTTCTTCTCTGTCGATCTGCTTTCAACAAAACTTGAGCTGTTGCCAGAGGTAAATGGTAATCTGTGTTTCTAATGTGTATTTTCTAAGAAGAAAAAAGCATCACTCAAACATTATTATATTCATTCAGCTGAACAGCCATCAAAAATGAATTTTTGTTCACATAAATAATTCATGGTGGAAAGAAAACAAATGTAAAACTTGTGTAAACAAGGAGACCAAACTATCAGTCTGGATTGTAAATGGTGGAGGTTCTAGGAAGGAGGTGTGGGTTGCTAGTTTCACAGGAAAATAACAGGAAATAATGGTGCAAACTCTCTCATTCCCTCCCACCCTGTCCTCCCTCAGTCTACACACCTTCCGCTGGACCATCTCAGCCTCTATTTTCCTCTCTATTCCTGGTGTTTGGCCGAGCTCTGGCAGTTTGTTTTCTTCTTACCATCCTAACGACCACCATTTGTTGCAGGACACGAAACTCNGATTCAATTTTCCTTGGTTTCCTCAATTATTTGTCTGTTTTATTTCCTCTTCATGAAAGTTTAAATTTTGCATTGATGTTGGCTGAAAAGTGAATTCTATTTTTTTTTCTCATAATCAGGTTCTTAAAAAAGAAATTCGTTTTCTTTTAATATCAAGTTGCAACGGCAAACATGTTTTATTTTCATGTTATCGAGGGTTTAAAAAAAAAAAGTCCGATGTTTCATTGTTCTTTGGCGGCTGATATGGCACACCACACGTGTTGTATTTTTTTCCTCTCCTTTTCTTTCTTTCCTCCTTTTTTTCCTCAGCGCGAAGGCGACTGTTCAAGACCCGGGGTGGTATGGGGGTGCATGGTGGTGTCTGGGTGCATATTTTTTTAAGCAGAACGAAAGTAAGACAGGATGTGGTGCTGGCAAGATTGTACAAGACACGCTCGCATACACACAGACACACGCCTGGATATTTATAGCAAACAATTTTCATTTCGCGGAAATGATATCCCGAAGGATATTTATTGTTTGATAATAAGTAGTTTTCGTCTGTAAATTTTATTAGTAGCACTAGTCTGGACCTGCCTCAACCTCTTCCACCCCAACTCCAGCCAGAGCAACCCACTATTCAAGACTAATATCTAACTTGTATAAACAAATAATATTGTTCTGATGAAGACATGGAGGCCTTTAACCTCCTTGAAAAGAAGTCAAGAGTTGTTTTTTTTAATTAACAGTTAATGTGTTACCCTCCTCCCAAAGCGAGATGTGATAAAGAGCTTGAGTTATTTTCCTTTTTTTTTTCTCTCTCTCTCATCCCCAGCCTTGCAGGTTTCTGTTATTTTTCTCTCTGTCACTTCTCTGTGGCTTATGACCCCTATCCCCTCGCCATCTCTGTCCCGGGCATCAGACGAGCCTGGCCAGTTGATCGATTGCTGGGCATCGCAGGCAGTGACAGAGCCCTCCTCCCATCATCCTCCCCGATCCTCCCTCCCTTCCATTTCACACACCCTCCCCTACCCACCTCGCCTGGACTCCCACCCTCGCGCTTCTGACCCTGGCGACCACTGTCTCCTGTAGCTCCCTGCTCCCCAACCCCACCCCTAGCCTCGATGTAGTCTCTAACCTTGGCTTGAGGCCTTACGACGACGACGACTGCTGTTGACTTTTGGCATCCTCCTCCCCTCCCCCTGACCTTTCCTCCCCGACCTTGTGGGGCTGGCCCTGGTACGGGATTATTTTTTTTAATGTAGAAGAGGTGAGTTGGCGAGGTGGCAGACTGATACCCGGGTCAAAGTGCAGGGTCACCTGCCCAAGACATGGCTCGAGCGTGTTCTCCTCCCAGGTCCTTTCGCCCTCCACATTCTGTCTGTCCTCCTGTCCCCAGTGAGCACAAGAATCGACCATGCACTGTCTGCCCCTACCCCTCTCTCTCTCCAAATCCTCTTTTATGGGTTCACTCACCCATGCCCCCACACTCGCGACTTTTCCTTCCATTAGCTGGATGTTAATGTCGGCGACTGAGCATGTTCCTCCTTTCAACTTTTATTTATCCCCATGGCCGTGAGGATAATACAAGAGGTGGCTGCTGTAATTATTGAAATGTCTCCATGTTTCACCCACTTAACACGCAGGGCCTATGGTTCCAGTCCCACTTAGCGCACTGGTCATTTTGTCGTCTGCATGTTTTCCATATTTCGCCGCACGCGCATTTTTCTTCCCTCCTTCATCTGCATGCCAACCTCCCCAGAGCCACCTACATTATTGAATGCATCCAGTTTTTTTTTACCAGAAACCAGTAAAAACGCCTCCGGATAACGAAAACGCTTGGGCAGGAGGAAGCCTCCCTGATGGAATGGCTTTGAATCGCCAAGCAGATACATCTGCGTCAGCGTCGTCTGGCAATTCTCTGACCTCTGACCTCAAAATGTCTGCGTCGTCGGATTGGATGCAGGATAAGGATGCAGTCGTGTGAGAACGAGTGGTAGACCTTGATCTTGGTCATCGTGATGAAGCCCTCGTGCTTTGTACAAACCATTCTAGGAAATGTGTGCGGTTGCAGATTGGTATTGTTTTATTTATTTATTTTTTCTGTCTTCCTCAGACACGATTTGACAGTTTAATTGCCGTTGTGTCGCGTGCACTGTTCATGGACCTGTACAACCAATCAAAAAACATTACAGTTTTTTTGTAACAAAGTTATGTACAGCGGAACTGGTTACAAGTGGACTACATTTTGCTGCAGAATACAGTTGGGAACTGACCGAGTCTGCCGAGGCAATGTTGTCGGTTTAATGATTGTTTACTGTTTGCTGGTCTGGCCAGTGAAAACTACACCTCAATGAAAACAGTGCGAATAAAAGTTTGTGGAGATGGGATAAGGAGAAAGGAGAGGAGGAATGCAGGGAGATGGAGAGGACAACCGGGAGGAGGAGGTGAGGAGACCAGAAAGACAATATGGCTTCCTGTGGCTTTGCCAGTCGAGCAAGCTGTCTTGGGACCGTTAAACGAGGGCATTATTCAATGTCAGGCTGGTTGACTAAGTCTTCACGGGATAGCAGAAATGCCCTCGATTACAGATGTTGCAATTGGAACTGATTATTCTGTGTGTTGTGTGTATTATTGTGGTCACGTGGTACGCTTTCACCATCGGACTCTGCTCGCTGCCTCATCATGAAGTTTGCACAGATAGAAGGGGATTCATTGACGGTTATTATAACAGTTCTACTTCCTGTCTGCAGCCCAGTCCATATTGTCTGTACGATGTTGCGCGCTGGGAAATAACTGTCAGAAAACCAAGTATTTATCTTTCTTTTTTTTTTCTTTTTTTCTTTTCTTTTCTTTTTTTTTATTTTTTTGTATTGACCGCGCACCGGCAGCGAAGCCAACTTCATTAATTTTATTGACAGAAAGCACTCAATAGGATTTCTCGTTCGATACCGCTGTTGTCTCGTCGCAAATAAACAGAGACGAGAACTTGTTGATGCGAGCGGAAGAGCGAAAAAACGAGGCACAGACAGCAACTTGGGTGTGCGGGGTGGGTGGGTTGATGTCGGGTGGAACTGGAAGCAGCCCCCCGGTGATTTATAAGGGAGCAGGGCTCTACAGACCTTATCTGGCCAGGATGGAAGATCAATGGCTGACAGTCTTTGGCGCAGGGACCGCACGAAGTGGCAGCATGTACATCCGGGTCATCAGAACGCAGACATAACAAAGATGGCGCCACCTCCTTGTGGCCTGCGCCGGGAAGTAGCCTCCCTTGATACACTATGACAGGCAAGCATTCAAAGGAGATTCCGAACGCTGCAGCTCCTCCGGATGCTACCCGGCATTGTGAGAGTATTTTTAAAAAAGAAAAAACAACGCCTGACGAATGTTTGTCTTTTATTTTCGAGTCGCGAGCATCTATCTGTACTTATCACTGCACGTGAGCACGCTCGCGGGCACGCATATACACGAGTTCGCGTGCGTGTTTTCGGTCAGATAATGCCAGTCGGTTCCAAAATAGATGTTGGGTAGGGAGGGAGTTGAAGGTGGGGGGAGGTGTAAGTGCGCCGCCGGTGCTGCTGCTGCCT
>SRHC01003353.1:37041-47351 GCA_004794325.1 Pomacea maculata | reverse complement strand
TATCAGAAGACCTTCCCGTCGGCCCTGAGGAAGCCAAGCCGAGCTGAGAACGAAATGGTGAGGCCAAGATCGATGAAACAGTGCTTTAAAAAAAAAAAAAAGCAATCTGTATCCCACGTCAGATTTCGACGAGAACTAAAAGAAAATTGGCCTAGCGACACCCGGTATAAAGTGTTATTAAAAGAAAGGTTTCAGTGCAGACTTTGCTTCCAATCGTCAGCAGCCTTCATCCTGACGACTCGACCACTCCTCCGTAGTCATCATCTCTGTTTCTATTTCCTTATCGCACATGTTCCTTTATCGTTAACAAAACTTGCCCGACCCTGCTTCTACATCTAGGGTGCATCTATCCTGTATCCAGGCTGTTCCTTTATCGTCAGTGCCTGCCCTTCATTGTATCGTCCTTCTCTCTGTCAACAAAGCTTTGCTGTCTCCTGTTGCACTGATCACCGTGTCCTCATCGGTCTGAAAGCTCAGACAGGCCTCAGGGACAGGTTATCCTCAGTCTCCGACATTTTTCTCTCACTAACACCCTTGCTAAAGTATTTGTTGCGAGTGTATTTTTTCTGTCGAGGGAAAACCGTTAAAAAAAACCTGCTGTATGCTGTTTTCTTTCTCTCACAGTAATACGACTTCTATATTCATCTTTATCGGGTTCCTTTATGGTGTAGAATAACAATCAAATCGTTTGGAGACTATAACCGATCATCAGCAGACGGGTTAATGTTTCTGTTTGTTAGCCGAGCATCGCCCTTGCACGTGCGCCACCCGCCTGCACCCTGTGACGTCATTGTGCACTGCGCGCGGCGCTCGGGCAGCCCCCTCATAAATTGAAAGGCGATCTGAGTGAGCTGCCCCCCCCCCTACCCTCCAGTGAGTTGCCTCCCCCCCCAAAGTGATGGATGGCCCCGTGTGCAAGGTGAAGGCCAGACGCGTGCTGCCCCAGGCCCCTGAGGTCACGTGACGCCCCGTGAGAGCGGAGGAGCTGCGTTATCGGTGACATTCATTAGGTTCCTCATTCTTGGACTCCACGCCGCGGAAAGCGAAGCCGGTGATGAGAAAACCGAGCTCATTGTTACCCTCCACCCCACCCCAACCTTTTTTTACGAGGAAGAGAAATCGAGAGGTGTAGGGGAGGAGGGAACGAGGGAATACGACTTTTTTCCCGAGGGTTTTTTTTTCCTGTCAAGTATTATTATTAAAAGTTGGTAGATGAATGATTTATTTCTACATTCACACATTATCACATATTGTTAGCGGCATGATTTATTTCGTTACACACTCACGTTTTATTACAAGTTTTTAGTTACTTTTTTAATTATTTTTTTTAGTTCTACAGTCACACATTATTAGAAGTTGTTAATGACATTATTTATTTAGTTATTTCTACAGTCAGACATTATTAGTTGTTGGTTCCATGATTAAGTCTGTTCATGGATGTGGATTGCTGTCTGTCTGCCAAGACCGACTCGACGAGCCTAAACAAAGAATGAGACTAAACCGGAAGCTTTATAGTCTCATGCCTCGTTTTAAAAAAATCGTCTGCCAGCAGTCCAGTAATACAAGTTCGTGGTCTGTTCAGTGTTTCCGACCCACTGACTCAGTCACAGCCTTGAAAACTAACTACAGTCGAAACATTCATCCGCTTTTATTCCTGTAAATAATTGTTGTTTGTTTTCGTTTACTTTTGATAATATTATCAGCATCGTAACTCAAGTGGCTTTTGTTACAAGTTGATAACAACAAAGGAAAACTCTTATCATCTTTATGAAAAAAAACCGATGCCATAAGAAGGGCCACGTTATTACATTTTTTTGCCCAATCTACGAGCTGCAGCCGGTTCACTTCACATGACATGTGATCCCCTCTAAATGAAAGATTGCCATGTTCACAATCCCTGTTCTGTCCCTCTGGCTTTTCTCGGTGAACATGTGGTCTGTGTTGTAAGTATGGAGATGAAAACAGCTCACATGATGGAGGAAAGGGCTCTAGCGATATGGTTTATGGTGGCTCCGGTTTCATTTTTATTTATCCCACTCTGTCTTTCTGTCCTCATTTAAGTCGATGAATGAGCAGGTAACAGCATTTTAATTTTCTCTCCTTTCTCCCAGCCTTTGGTTGTTGGTTTTTTTTTTTTTTTTTTTTTTGTATGCATTCTACAATAAATATTCTTCTCCATTTTAAGTGTTTTTTTTTAATGGTTGAACTCTGCTGCATGTTTCAAATAAAATCTGTTGTCACGTGTTCTAGAAACGGTCACAGGAACTCGACAGGATTCGGATTCTGTTCACTCCAATCTTCATGATTACTATCTTAATTATCCGATAACCTGCCTCATTAATTCTTAATCATTTCTTTGTGGTCGACCGCAGGAGAACCTGATGATACAGCAACTTCGTGTTCGTCATATCTGCACTTCCGGTGCGTGCGTGCACTGCGCATTTAATTGACACGACACTTGCGCGTGCGGCGTGGTCTGGCCCCTCGCGAGTTCCAGAGCCAGACTAATATCTTGCGTCATGTTTCCCACCGGCCTTCACCGCCATCGCCAGTCGATTCGCCCAATGGAGGTGTCGGGGTGGAGGGAGGGAGGACATGGAGGGGCTGGGGAGGTGGTGGGGCTGGGTCGAGGTGTCGGTGCTGGGTCGAGGTGGCTGGAGATAGCATGTGGTCCGTTAGCAGAGAGGCGGAAGTCGCTAGCAGTCTGCTGTAACACTTCTCGTTATCTTCTTCTCGGGTGGGTAGGAGATAAACCGGGTAGACCGTCCAGAAAATGTCAGTTTTCTTGTGGAGACCGTCACGGTTATTACGACGAAGGGTTCGGTCCCCATCTTGGTTTCTGGCTGTCTGTGGTTCTTTCTTTTGGTGCCGCGGGAGGATAAACAATGTTAGTCGTGACTTCTATGGCCTATTGACCTTATAAACACACAGCGACTGGTTCGATACCCGAAGGGTAAAATAGAAAAAGCAAATTGTCTCGCTCCATAGTAACGGTCGGTAGGTGTGACATCTATTGCCCCCGGGTCTGCCCTTAAAGGTCTTCATCATGAGGGAATGTCGCCAAGGTCCTGCATCGTACTTATTTTGCTCCTTTTTCCCCCCAACATCCGTCTTCAGGTCATTAACATGCGATGAAATACAAAATGTAATTTTATTTAAACATAAAACCAAAACAAGATTTAATTAAAAGTTAACGACACAAAAGTTAATGTAAATAAATAAACGATTTTGACAGAAACAGGATGTAAATAAAGTTTTGACAGTCTCGGGCTTCCCTAGTGTCCACCTCGTGCCGCCATAGTCTCGTCTGTCTGTGGAAACGGTTTTAATCACGTGCACGAAGACATCTCACTACAGACATTCTGCGCTGTGGATGGCAGCTGGCGCATCTGGAAAGGTCACGACCCCCACTGGCTTTGTTGTTTTCTCCGACTGTTGATGGCGGCCGTTCGAGGTCGCTGCTGACGTCACACCGCCGGCCGTTTTGGTCCGCAGCGTGTGCGTGTGTATGTGTGCGTGTGTGTGTGTATGTTGGGCTGAGGGCCAGACAAACAAGACTATGTCGCCTGCTGATTACACCACCACCAGCACCACCACCAGCCGCCTCACTCAGTGTTTACTGCGCACACGCCGGGGACTAAATTTGTCGGAGGATGTTTTTGTTTGCAGTGAACAGCTCCCACGCCAGCTCCTCTCCAGTTACAAGCTCACACAAATGTTCCCGACACACCGATAGATGAGGCCTGCAACATCATCAATGTCCTGACATCCACCTTATTGACATACAGTGCGACCTGTCTCCGGTGTCTGTAGCCTCGTCAGCTTGTACACTTACATAACATCCGTGATGTCAGTTTGTTTATTTGCGTGCTTTGAGTTTTTATTTTATTTTTCTTTATATAATGTCAACGGTTTATAAACACAAATATAATAGATGTGTAGGTTATTTATTCAGGTGTTTATACACATATATAAAAATATTATCTTGTACTTAGGTAAGGCCAGTCGTTTGTCTCATTACAGGTAAATAAATGTTTTTCATCTTTCGCAATATAACAAATGTAAAACAATTTTTGTTCATCATCAAAACATCAATAAATTCAAGATATGGGTACTCGGGTAAAATTTATTATTTTGAGATGTTTTTTAATCTTTAAAATCAGTAATGAACACAACAGATATTTTTGACATTATGTTATATTGATTTCCCTCTAATTCAGTACAACCTCTCTTTTTTTAATTTATTTTTAAAATGTTTTATCGATAGTGTGCGCTGAGTTAAATTGTAAACAACATGATCCAAACTTTTATATAAAAAAAAAGATCATGTTGTGAACCATTTGCCACAAATGTACAAAGCCTGACATACAACTGTTATGACAGGCGGACATGCAGACAGACAGACAGACATTGATATAAAAGCTGAATATTTCTTTGTAAGAGATCCGTGGTACTTGGAAGTGCACTTTGGCCAGGATGTGAATGAAAAAAGCCACTTCTTTGCAAAATGTCCAGAACTTTCTTCTTGCTAAAGGCAAACATAATGCCCGCCTTTGAAGCCGAGAATTTCTCTTGGCGGCCGGCTTGATGGCGGGTCTCGTTTCTACAGCAGCAGCTCCTAGTTGTTCCTTTTAATCTTGCTAATGGCTCACACAGTTTTGTTTACAACACAGTGTAAGTAGGTCTTTCATAAAACCTGGGCAGTGGTTTCCTCTTTGATCTCGTGGATTAAATCCGGTCTGATGAGCTTGATTGAAATGTGAGCCGACATCTTGGTGGACTTCACACGGGTTTCCTAACCCACCCTCCGCAACCGTTGTTTTTTAAAGAGACAGCAGGCATAATCATGTAGTCTACAGAAACATATTCTTGTTACTCACGATGCTTGAAATGTCAGCGACCATAGAAGGTACTAGAATCTGTAATACTTGTAATATGAGAAACTATTGTGTGTAATTAATGACCGAGAGTCAAGATGTCTGCCGTCTGTACTCGACACGTGGAACATCAGAGACTGGAAAGAACAGAAAGCTCAACATAAAAACAAATGCTGGCTAAAACACAGGTATTTTATTTTATTTTATTTACCTGTTAATCAGTGTCACAGTGTAACAACGGTTTACCCGATGGCGACAATGTTTATCGGTTAGGCTTCGAGGAAACTAATTTGTAAAATCTCAATAAATAAATTATTGTCAGCCGTAAAAAACATCATGATGGGCAAAATAAAAATGGAAATGCAAAGACATGTTCCCTCCCTCTGTGAGTGTATGGGGGGACCATGAGTGAGAAATGACAGTTGTCTGCCCGCTGTTGTCTGTTTTCTGGGTCATGGCGGGAGGGAGGGAGGTGAGGAAGGCGGGAGGGATGTGTGGATACGTGTGTGCTGTCAGGTATCGATGTTGAAATAATGCTTGTACTTTGTGTCTGTGTGGCTGAGTGGAAACACCATAAGGTCAAGGGTGAGTTCACCGAGACATCATTGGACAAAAAGTAAGTTATCACAACGGCTCACATTACTTGTAGTGCCATGAACTGGGTTCCCTCCTTCTCTCTCTCTGTGGGTGTGTGTCCCTTGAATGCTTTAATGTTCTGTTAATGCATTAAAGTTGTAGTAGGAACCTTTCTCTAACTATTGAGTAAATCTCGTGGTTTATAGGTGAGAGGGTATTCACCTACGTTTCATGAAATATTATCTTGCAATGAGCTTTATACAATCATGAGAAAAAATTATAATCTTGTGAGAAATGAAATTACGAGGATTTATCAAGCGAGGGTATAGCTGTACACCCCGGATGTTGAGCTCTCTTACTACTTATTTTTTCTTACTATTTTGTTTTTCTTCGTTTGAAAGCTTTGTTCCGCCTCAAATATAGTTTAAATCCCTCAGTTTGTCATGGATACCGTTTCAAAATTCAGTTGCGGGGACTGCGCATGCGCCTTCATGCTTTACAGCTCGTGACATTTATTTTCACAGGAGCCGAAGTCTGGAATAAGCTCGAGTTCTGTAAGTGGGACTAGAGCAAGGAACTCTCCTGCCCCTCCACTCACCCCCGGGGCTGGTTACCTCCCCACCATCCCTCTGTGCGGTAATTTTGCGGTGCGGCTGCCCGGCAGGTGGCGCTGCTTTGTCTCGCAGACAGCACGAGGACGACTAAATATTCTGGTTCCGCACCGAACACTTCCTGGCACCGCGCGCAGCCCGCAGATCAAAATAAATGCCGGAGCAGCCTGGCCGGAAGTGCGCTAATGCCAGAGCTCTCTTGGCTTGCCTTGGTTGTGGGACCGCCAGATGTCGCCACGGAATGTATAGCCAGCTATTCTGGTGTTCGTCTTACCTCCTGCGACTTTTGAACCCGCTGACATTTCTCACAGACAGAGAGATGAAGGTCTTTGTTCCTCCCCCTCCTCCAGGACAATCCATCCGTCCAACCACCCACCTTCGTGTTCGTTGGTTTGTCCTGTTCTCACGCAGGTAGATATTATTTGTGTAAAAACTCAGTCTCACACAATTATTTCAGGAACACCTGGTCGGCAGTTATCACAGGTGGGGTAGAGGTGGTTAACTGGAACTAAAGGACTCATCACACAGAGGTTTGGTGGCGGGGGAGGTTGTCTTGCCGGTGTCGTGCGCTCCCCCCGTTAGGCTGTGCAGCTGGTTTGGCGAAGTCAAGACACTTGCACGCGCCTAATTCCACGTGACATCATTTCACGTGACCTTTCGGGCTTGAGTAATACCCGGCGAGCCGGGGCCGGAAGCAGCGAGGTATACTGGGACGCTGCCCTCAAGACCTTTACGAAAAGGAGGGAAAAAAATTGTAATGGTTTCCTTGTGCGTGTGACCAGACGGTGGAGAGGTATGTAGAGCGGAGATTGCTCTTGTCCTCCTCCGTTTGGTTCTGCCACCCTGCACGCGCTGGTGACGTGGATGTCGCCAGGATGCGCGAGACGATGATGACGATGATCACGTGAGGAGGATGGCTACGTTACAGGTGGTAAAACTAGAGAGTGGTAGTGGCAGACTGGTGGTAGACTGGTAGTGGTGGTGGTGGCAGATGGCAGTCACATGATTTTGAGCTCCTGCAAAAGTGTCTTTATCCAAGGTGCGTTGCTGTACAGCAGCTTTTTGTCGTGCGGCACATCAAAGACCTCAACATCCTGTCGCTTTCATCAGCATGCACATCACTAAGCTACAACCGGCAGCAGAGTATCGTTTGCATTCCACAGACTACTGAGAGTTCCACACATAAAAATGAAGTGGATCCATTGTCTTGTAGACAATCTTCTTTTCCAAAACTAACCAACCAGGTGATCACCCGCCAGGTGATGATGTCCAGAGACAAACAGATCATGTTGGAAAGCTGAGAAATGATTAATTCCGAGAGACCACCCTTTGATGTGACAACCAAGCAGCTTTAATGTTAGGGTAGAAATCAACCCAGTCATTGGAGACAACAAATCATGTTTACTGGTCCTTACATTCCAGTGATCTTGGTGTAACATGTAACTCTGGATAATCTTGATATCACAAGACATTTTATGACCACTCTCTATACTTTTCCAGGCATCGTACATCCAGTTAATATTCTTTCCAAACTGATTAAAATAATTGATTCAATATTTTAAAAAAACCGGATTTTTATTCCGTGCAGTAAAGCCACGAACATAGGAATGTAGATTATTTTAAGTAGACATAGCGACAACGAAAATTACACTTACAGCAAAGGTTTTTTTTGTTTGTTTTTTTCTGGGGGGGGGGGATCCCCTGCAGTCTGTTGTTTGATGTGATTGCCGGCGAATTTGCTTTTCAAAACCGTTTTTTATTACATTAGTTTGCATTCTTAAGAGTGCTTCCACAAACTCCAAACTTTACAATTTTGTTTCAGGGTTAGTTTATTATTCATGAGGAGGCGTGAAGGTAATTTATATTCTTGCCTAGGTGACAACTTGAGAATAATGCCAGGATATATCATCGTGGTAGATGTCCACCTTCGGTCATTATGTTTGAAGTGTTCTTGCCCCTTGTATGTGGGGGAGACAGAGACAGGCGAATATGTAACTAAACAGTTGCACCTGTCCTGGTGTACGTGTGGCCAAGCGACAGGTGAGTAGGATCAGGTAGAATCAGTGTAGCAGGTAACAGTGAACCAACAACACATTCAAATATGTTAAAGGATATGTACGGAGTGAAAACAAATTTCTCAGAAAATGATTTGTAATTTCTAAGCCATTAATGACATTCTTGACGAGTGAGTCGACATCACACGCATGAATGAGCACAGGAGTCGTCGATGTAGCTTGCTAACAAATCAGGATGATTAGTGACATCCGAGATGCTCCAATTATTATAACCTTACCCAGGTTGTTAAGTGCGGAACAGTCACACATTCTCTGATTATCTTCAAACAACAAGGGGAGGTCACTACAGTACATCTCTCTCTCTTGTCCTCCCCTTGTTTTTACATCGCCAGGCTAGCTCCAGAAACTTCCACTCGTTTATTAGGCGAGTTTTTGTTTAGCTTATTCCGGGAAAACTTTTTTTTTCCCCCTACGATCGGACCGGTTGGGAGACTGCGCATGCGCAAGAGAAAGCCGCTGGTTGTTGTTTTTAACGTGCACGGCGCGACGCGGAGGGTCGATCGATGGGCTGGCAGCTTGTGTGGGAAAAGGTTGCGATCGGAGGGGAGTGGGGGAAAGCTAGCGGGGATGGGGGAATGTCGAGTTTGATTTTGTTATCGCTCTCGGCTTGTCAGCTCGTGTGTTCCACACCCTCGTGTAGTCCTGCTCCACCACTACCGGAGAGACAGAGAGGGAGGCGAGACTGGAGGGTTCATCTCCGTGTGTGGGGACTACTTTCTGTCTTAATCCTCCCTGACATGAGAGACACTTACAGTATGTGTGGACTACTTTGTGTGTTAATCCTCCCTGACATGGGAGGCACTTACAGTATGGATTGTCTGTGTCAAGAGAATGAATAGCACGCGGGAGAAAGAGAGAGAAAAAAAAACACCCTGAAGAAGACCTCGATGACCATATGCACCTCGTGTTATTTTTCTGAACACCTTACCTGATACTCACTCGGACTAAAAACCATGGAGACAGCAAGACAGACAAGCAAGGGATCAAAGGACCACAGATATGACTTCTACATTTGCTTCAATACATATTGTATCCATGGCAACAATGTTATATCCCTGGCGAGAAATGTTATACCATTGGTGAATAATGTCATACGACCGGCAAGTAATGACATTACTGTCTTTGATTTGTTGCTTTTCCTAATTTTATGGACTTTTATTTGTTTTGATTGACTTTTGTTTGTTGTATACCGTGTCACATGTTTGTCAGCGGTGGTCGAATAAACAATCGCCAGCAGCTGTTAAGACATTAGGTAACCCGGATGTAATACAAGTCTGTTACGATCAGCAATAAATTATTCACGGGTATTATTGTGATGATACCCGAGGAAACCAAGTCAGTTGAACGAAACGTTATCTCCTGGTATAAACAAGGAACGTCGAGAGGTTAGCGAGGTCAGGAGAGCGCGCGCACGAAATGAAGAGTTGATGGGAAACACATGGTGGACTTGGGGACAAAAATCAAATGAGCACCGAGCTGGGGGGTCACACAGGGCAGACCCCACTGTCAGCAAGGACTTATCTTTCCTTGGATCACGTGCAAGCTTTTTTTTTTTCTCACGGACTGTCAGCATTCAGTGGGAGGGGCTAGAATCTGTTGTGAGATGTTGACACCATCTCAACTTACAGCAAACAAAGAGTTTTTGAGGTGGGGAAGGGGAGGGGGAGGACCACACGCAAGCACAAGCCCGAGGGGTAGGAACACCGAGGGTTAAGTACAGTTGTAGATATAGAACTTTGATGTCAACTCGCGTGCATGTTATGTCCACGCGTGCTTGTGGCTATGTTCATGCACGTGCGCACGCGTGCTATTAACTTGCGTCACAAGATGTCTGACGGCGCGCACATGCATTGTTTACACGGGTGCGCGTGCAGTGCGGCGCGGACGTACATACACCTGCGCTGTCGTCACGCACGTCTTGAGCTAACAATAGCATATGCGTGCGCATGCGAGGTGCACGAACGTGTGCGCACGCGCGCCCGCGCTCGGCCGACTTGACGAAAGCTCGACCGCGCAGAGAAACGCGCCACACCGCCGGGGCCAGCCGCTCGACGCATGGTGGCCGGACGGACGAGACTAAGAGAAACGTGCTGCCAAGACGGACCCTTTCCCCCCCGCCCCGCCCTTTCCCCCATCCTTCCACACCCTCGCACCCCTCCTCCCCATCCGCC
>SRHC01003353.1:1571-36715 GCA_004794325.1 Pomacea maculata | reverse complement strand
CCTTGCCCTCAACTGACCGCCTCGCGCTTAGCGACAGTGCGACAGGTTCGCGACACAACCGAGGGCTCGTCGTCATCTTCACACGTCACGCGGTCGCTGTGCGTCGCAGACGAAGTAGTCGGACTTCTTCCCCAGCTCCTGACTGTCGTGGTCGTCGCTGCTGTTGTCATCTGCATTGTCGTCGGTGGACTGGTTGGTGGTGAGAGCCGGGCGTTGCGTGCTGACATTGTGCAATGGGGGCGCCGGTAGAGTAGTGGAGGGCACTGCGGGGGGCTCTGCTCGCCCTCCCCACACGCAACGTGCTGTTGGGGGGAAGTGGTCCCGACTGATACAGGGAGGGGGCTGTGGGCTAATCAATGGCTGCGCCCACAACTGCTTCTTCCCCAGAACACAGCGCCGTCTACACTTGGAGGTAAACACCATTCTAACAGCCATTTTATACTTTCTTCCCTCGGCATTTGCTTTTTGTTCCTTCGCTTGTAGGTCAGGACGAAATGATTTCTTGGTGCAGAATCGAGCCTCTTGACAAATCACATCCTTGATATGTGTGTGTGACACAGAGATGGTTAAACTCTCGTGGTTCTCTCGTCGTCTCTTGAGTGTTGTAGGCTGATAACATTTCTTGTGTGTTAACGACTTTCTGTGTGTGTGTGTGAGAGAGACAGAGACAGTGTATGTGCGTACGATTGTGAGAGAGAGAGACGGAGTGCTACACGACTCGTACTTCATTTTTACTGTTTTGAAAAACATTCTGATTTATTTCGCAATAATTCAACTTTTCCTGTCATGGGGTTCAAAAACTTTGGAATTCCTTCCCTTGTGGGCCATTTATAGATGGAGAACAACTTGATTTATTTCTTTAGACTCCTAATAAATTATTTATTTATTTTTTGTTGTTGTTGTTGAGGGGAGACAGTTTTAGCTGTTGCTCGACAGAGAACTTAATCAGACACGAAAATCATGAAATGGGAATCTGGTTCATTCTGGTATAAATCATTTCAGAATCTTGCAGCTGTCGCAAATTTATTTACTTTATTTTTTTTTTTTTTTGCTTCTCGTGTCTATTTACCTGTAAGATGTTGATATGCTCACCAACGGACTCCATTATTTATAGTGGAGACACGTTTCTGTAACGGTTGTGTCGTTAGTGGAGAGCCTCGATCCCGCCCAGCGAGTCGTGCATGTAGAAGATGCAAGAAGGTCTGCGACGACCTTTGTGGGTCACGAGGTTATCACCCAGACGTCAGTTGACACGTGACCTTTGGATGGAGCCGCGTTTGGCGGAGCGTCAGCGCGCATGTCATGGCGCGTGTAGTCAGCTGACGTCCTGCTGACGTACTGGGGGCGTGTGTTGGTACAGGTCAGGGGTCACATTGTGTGTGTGCATCAGCTTCAGATGGCGGATGTCATTACCAGCGATCACAGCCTCGTTGTGATCAATACCACAATAAAACATCAGCCACTTGTTCGACTCGCGGGTCTTTTTTGTTCCGTTAAAAACCGTCAATGTAGTTGATTGGAAGTCTTTAATTTAGCCGTTAGGTTTGCCATGGCATTGATCGACAGACGCAAGTAGCGGTCATCGTTTTTCACATAAAACAACAAACTTCTGAATCCGACAAAAATGGACGAACGTTTGGAAGATTGTTTACACTACAAGTACTCAGAAAAAAACTTTCTGACAAACTAGTCAAACGCATATTTTGTCTGTCGAGAAAAGAAAAGCGTTTCAAAATGACAGTGGTTGATTTCCTCCCTCCTTCCCTGTAAATAAAATATCCGAACAAGAGCTAAACAGGAGGAAAAATGAGATGTAAGCGAGGAGGGAGGTTCTAGTTCATCAATCGTTGTGTTGTTAAACGGCAATGGATCGACTTGGTGAAGAGAAAATAATGTCGACATAAAAACATCCTGCGCTGTTTGTTAAAGGCCAGACTCGTAAAACCAAATTTAAGTCTGTCTCCAAACGGTCGTGCAAAATGGAAAACAAATATGTGATCGCGAATATTTCTTGCGACTGTATTGATGTCGACCATGGCCTGTGAGCTGGGCGCCGTGGGTACAGAGACAGGAATTTATTTTAATATTTTTTTTTTTTTCGTGTGGCGAGATAGTGTAGAACATTGGAGGTAGATTTATGGGGGGTGGGATGATACTAGTTACTGTTCATGAACAGGGTACAGCTCGAAGATATAAGTACTTGAAGGACTAGGGAGCCACCTTCTCCAAGAAACGCAACTCCGCATCAAATGTTTTGACTGTATTACCTTCTCATTTGTTTGTATTTGTGTAAAACACTCTGTTCTAAACTGGAGACATGCGCTAGATAAATATTCTGTTTATTATTATCATCTGGGAGCTAGTGAAGTAGGTCATTATCATGCTTCTAACATCACTGACATGAAAATAACAAAATTGCTGTAAATTGTTTTCTGTGGGAGGCGAGGGGAGACATGGGAGGCGCCGTACATTGTCAATATTTGATGTCTTGGTTCAAGCAAAATGGAGTATTTGATGCTGAAATTCTTTCTTGATCCCATTTACTCTCCCTCCTTTCTTTTCTGTTCACTTTTCTCTTGGATTCCATTTCTTGCTTTAATTATCTTTTTTGTCTGTTATATTCCAATTTATAGCTTAGGTTAGAAAGGCTGTCAAAAATGGAGAATGGGTTTGTGAAGCGAAGAAAGTTTGCTTTCAGTAAATCAATATTGCACAATGTTTTATTTTTTGTAGGAGAGCAATCAGATTTATTTTATTTATTTTATTTCAGCTCGAAACTTCTCTTACAGTTTAGCCACAAGGTGGTAAACCACCTGAGTGTGATTGGAAAACAGTTTGACCACAGGTGACAGGAATGGAAGTAGGTGTCTAGGAATCGCTGATATTACAAAAGGAAGGTGTGACAAAGGACTAGAGCATTATGGGAAAGGTTGTTAGGAGGAATGTTTACGGAAGAAGTGTGTATCTCTCGACAGTGGACGAGTGTTTGTCAGTTTGTAGACAAGGTTTTGTAGGTATGTGTGTTAGGCCCAGCTGTAAAGATTCAATGGAATCGTCTCTCTGGAAGAGGTTTGTCCTCTCGATAAGTCGGGGCTCGCCTCAAATTGAATTCCAACACAGGAGTCCAACATGTAGGACACCACTGATGTCTGTTGGCGGCCATTGTCTTGGTCTCACGAAATCCCTGACATTCTCCATCAAACTTGATATCACTCGTTTGAAATTTAATTTTTGAAAATTTTTTTTTGAAGAACCAGTACCAGAAGCAGTATATTACAAAAGAAGAAAAAAGTCTGGAGCTTCATGATGGTCACAGATGAAATCTGTTTTATTTTAGGGGTTGGTTCTGAGGGAGGGAGAGAAAATTGTATTCCTTGCTGTCAGTGTTTGGCTGTTTGTGTTTACTGAGGTAGCCTCGCGTCTGCCTCCATCTTTGTGTCTGTGGGGATGGGGAAAGTGCGGGGATAGTAACATCCAAAGCAATTCACCAGACAACAAAAGAGTTCCCCGACCAGCTTCGCTTTGTTGACGGTTGGCGCCAGCAGCCACGGTTGAACTTTGGATGTTTCCGTTTTCGTCCCACCAGTGACGCAAGCACTAACCGCCAAGTGACGTCACCTGACGCAGCGACAGCAGCGATCTAAAAATAGACTCTGCCAGCGATGGCGACTGTTGTCGACAGTGTACAAACCGTTATTTGCGTCACATGTCGACATGTGTGCACTTCCCTCCACAATTGTTCACAGATCACAGACCTGCCAGAGTTCACGGCCGTTAACCAGGACACAGCCGCTGACTGTCGGTTCGTTACTTTGTTGATACAAAAAATTCTCATACTTGACATTCGATTATTTGTTTTTATTTGTGATAGGTTTATTTACAAAAACAACATCGCGGCAGGTTCTTACAAACGGTGTTGTAGTGGTTGTGACATTTTCTCCTGTGTTTCGGTCTAGTCAGTATGAACTCATCAACGGTGAATAAGTACTAATGATGATGTTCTGAACATTACATATTCTTTAATGGTTGTCATAGCTACATGTACAGTCACAAGCGTTTTCTAGTTCAAGTCGCATAATTCATGGAATGTCATTAGTTGTTTCCGTGTGATATGCTTTACTTGTTTATCTGTCTTTTCCATGATCTCATTCCTCTAGAAGTTCGTTTTCACATTTAACAGCCACCGCTAAAGATAGCTTCTAGATATTATTATGGTTGCTACTGTCAGTCATTACAAGTCAGGATCAGTTGATAGTAGCTCCGACGACAACTCGCATCTTTGAAGGAGGATGTTGATATCCCGGAGATAAAATACTACTCGTGAGGTGATAACTCGGAAGTTATTGTTGATATTTATTTGTTCCTAGTTTCTACTCCATTTTGTATTATCACACTGTTTCCTCAGCAATGTGTATTTATTATTTAGTCTTATTTCCATTCGATGTGTAGGGGCTTTTTTGTTGGTGTGTCAGGCGGTGTGATTGCTGTCGGTGTGAAATGTAACAGTCAGTGTGACTTGTAGATAGAAAGTGATGTATAATGAACAGATAATGAAACTGTTATTCGTCCAGTGCTATAAATAGAACCCACCAGGCTGATCTCACCTAGTCATTTCTGAGGGGAAAAAATCAGTCTGGTAAACCTTCAAAGCTTTTTTCTAAAAAAAACATCTAATGATAGAATCTGGCGAGTATTGATTAAAAAAGTTTTGCCTGATACCAGCAAAATTACAGATGGAATCTGAAACCAGATTATTTTTTTTTCTTTTCTCTCTTATGTTTTGCTGTTGCATTTTGATCAAAGAAGACAAGAACTGACGACAGATAAAAAAAAAACAACAAGGAAAGTGGAAAACGGTTGGAGGTGTGGAGGGAGCGACTGGGGGCTCGGCAGCTTCTTTATTAACTTTATAATGGTTCCTCTCTTCTTTTGTCTGCATTTGTTACTATCTTTCCTTCCCTTTTATATCATTTATGTCTTTTTTTGTCAATTGTTACTTGTCTTCCTGTTTACAGAGTTATTTCCTGGCTTGAGGTGAAGCACCAGTTCTCCCCCTTTGTCATTTTCTCCGTGGTATCTGTGACTTGTATCTTAATCACCGGTCGCTTATCTCCTGTCTTTTCTAGGTTTTTCTTTCCTTCCTCCTTCTTATCTTTAGCGTCTGTTACTTGTCTGTCGGTTGTGTGTCACTTGTAATCTGATGTCATGTGTCATGTGTGGCTGTCACTAATCCCTTGTCGCAGTGACATCTTCTATTATCGGGGTTTGTTTTTTTTTCTCTCCACTTTTTCATTCTTATCTCGTATTTCATGTCCGCCAGATACTCGCCCACACGCGCGTCCACGTGCACGCACGCGCAGGCAAACCCGCGCCATCTTGCTCACGTGAGTCAACATGCTTTAAGGAAGAGGGTGGGAGTGTGGGGTCAGCGGGGTCAGTGCCGCAACAAGATGTTTCCGCCCGATACGAGAAGGAAGTGTATGGGTGGTAAGCTGTTGCAAAGAGGACCAGCAGATGGCACTGCTGTTCATGCTTACATTGGCCGACTTGCTGGTGTGCAGTGGGATGGTGGCGCTGTGCGCAGCCCCGGAAGTGGGAACCTGTGTTGATGCTGGCGACATCTTTGTCCGCCTGTGTGTGCCACATGTGTGTCACAGTGTGCTGGAAAGGGAAGGATGCATGATTCTAGTTATTGCCCTTTTACTTATCAGTCTTTGTATATCTCTAGTATTTCATTCCCCATTTCTATTATAGTTTCCATCCTCGTGATATCGAATATTTGTTATTATCAGTCATGAGTTGTCGACTCATAGCCATCCGTTTGTGTGAGTTACAGGCAGCAGTGACTCGTAACACCTGATGCTTAGAAGCCATGCAGAGCTACAAGGACCCACAGTCGTCCCCTGGTGGCCGTGGGGCAGCCCCTCCCATCACCATGACGATGTCTCTCAACGGGCCTCCTGGTTACCACATGCAGCCTAGCCCCATGCATGGGTACCTCCCGCACCAGCCAGGGGCACTGGACGGGGGAGCAGTCGTGGCGGGCGGTGGGGTGCTGGGGGATGTGACTGCGGGAGGAGCAGGCGCGGAGGTGACCCGGACGCAGCGAGAACAGTACATCGCCCAGCAGCACCAACAGCCGCAGCAGGGGTCAAGGAGCAAGCAGTCTGTAGGTGGCAGTCCGGGTGGCAGTGCCCCTGTGTCGGGTGCGTCTGGTGCTGGCGCCAGTAGCAGTAGCGGGGGAGGAGGAGGTGGAGCGGGTATGCAGTACCGAGCGAGGCCGGACCAGATGCAGCTCGCAGCGCAGCACCAACACCAGCAGATGCTGCAACACCAGCAGCGACAACACGGGATGTCTAGCACCCACCTCCGCTCACCCGCCATGGGCATGCACTCGCCACAACAGCAACATCAACATCACATTCACCATCAGCAGCACCATCCAAGCCAGCTTCACGGCTCCCAGCAAAGTGCTCAGATGACATACATGTCAGAGAAAGACAGTCGAGGCGGCTCCGGGGTATTCAAAACGCCTCCTGCCCTCGGCTACCCGTCGTCTACTGTTGGGAGCCCAGCTGTAGGTCAGGGTATGACCAATGGTATTCCCGGCATGCACCCGCAACAGTACAGTGGTTTCCACATGATGAAAGACACACCCATGCGGGGCGACAGTTCAGGTATGGCGGACTCGATGAAGCAGAGAATGGGTGCGGGCACCAGCGGCTCGGTGAGTGCCATGTCCCCTCGGGGTCAGGCAGGGCCCGGTGGACTAGCGGGGTTTAGGCAGAGCGGCAGCACCAACAGTAGTGAATCCAGCAGACACCACGCACAGCAGGCGGGACTTCACAGCACTCAACAACAGCAGCAGCAACATGTGATGATGCACCCTCAAACACAGCAAAGTCAGCAACCGCAGCAGCATCTCGCACAGCACCCGCTTCATCATCATCAACAGCAGCAGCCATCACACCTGCAGAGCATGCCTCACGCGGGGCCTCAGTCCTCGCACTATCCGGGGCACACACAGCAGAAGGCGGCGCTGTCGTCTGGCAGTCACGTGACTCCACACTCCCTCCCACAGAACCCCATGGCACTACCCTTATCTCACCGAACCGTTGCGTCGTCTCATGGTCAGGCCCCACCCGCACCTATATACGCTCCGGCCCCACCGGCCATCCACCCGCCTGGCCACCCGGGGCTTTCCCCTGTCACTCAGGACCCGCACGTGCATCAACTCCACCACCTCCATCCGCAGGGCCACCCGACTCAGCCCCCGATGCAGCCTCCTTCGCATCTAAGATCAGGATCGTCACCACCACCCGCTGGTACCGACCTTTACCTTCGGGCTTCCCCCGCCTCTGCGTCAGCCTTGACCCCCCGCCACCAGGGATTAGACACTGGCATGAACGTGCACGCGGACGGCTCCATGCAGATGATGAGTGTGCGCTCCCAACCATCCGTGGGCTCTATACGAACTGGTGAACCCAGGGTTCAGACTCAAACCGCAGGATGCAGCTCCACGCGCTCGGCAAGCGCTAGCGGTCCTCTCATGGGTGTCAGTGGTGGAGCGGGGCTTATGCCAACCCACACCATGTCCAAGGGTTCGATCCAGATGGGCACGCCGGCCGTGAAGCCAGTGGTTATTAACACTGATGTCAGAGTAAACAGCGAAGTGAGCCGGGGCTGCAAGGTATCGCCAGGAGGGAATGCACCCCTCGATTTGTCCAAAATACGTCCGGAGCCCACCCGACCAGGAGACTGCCCACTGGACTTGTCGGTCAAACCTCGTAAAAGGCCAATGGAAGAAGGTGGCCACGTGGATGATGACAAAGAGCTGGCTTCGCTTGCCTTGATGAAGAAACCTCGCAGTGGTCCAACTCCCCCGAAGTCTTCCTACGAACTCAGTGGGCTGCACTATTCCTCGAACATGCCAGTTGTGAACACTCAACCTCCGGGGCTGACAAGCCAGCCCGTCAAACCGAGCACCGTGCCCGTGAAAGGTGACCACCCTGTGAACCCTAGCATCCCCGTGATGTCGTACCCGACATCGCAGGGGTTCAAACCTCACCTGGCCTCACCCAGTATGAGTGGTTACCTTTCAGGCCAGGGTCTGCAGGCCTCGGTTGCAGGTCCTCCCTCGAAAGTGCCGCACAGTCACACGTACCCTGATCGGGGTAGCACCCACAGTCGCAGCAACAGCAGCAGCAGCCGTGGAAGCACACCTCTGTCAAGGCCACACAGCATCGAGATGACCTTTGAAGGTAAAGGGGATGACCTGTCCTCCCTGATGCCCAAAATAGTGAAGGGCATCACGGCATCGCCTCCTATCATGATTTCCTCTCTCCATTCCCAGCTGGAGAGAGTCCAGCAGATGAAACCGGAAGGGATGCCGGGTCACGGACATAGCATTCCCATGAAGCATCAGCACCCTCACCAGCTGCCTCCGCAACAAATGCTGCCGCGGGATGTCGTTCAGTCGTATTCGATGAATGGCTGCGAGAAACCGAGGACCGGGGTTTCTGACAGTCACCTGCAGAAATCCGTGTCAGTTCAACAACAACAGCAGCAGCAGCAGCTGCAAAGACACCAGCAGCCATGCTGCCCACTTAAGACTGCTCAGAGCTTGACGATGGGAACACCGAAAGCATCTCCACAAAGCACTAGTCACACGCCGTCTGAACCTCACAGCCTGGAGTTCCCTTCCACCCAGCACGTAGGACAGCCTCACCTTTACCCTCAGCAAAAGTATCACCACCAGATGCAAAAGCAGCAACTACAGCAACACCATCTAGCGATGCATCGCCACCAAACTCAGCAGCAACAACAGCAGAGGATTCACTTGATGCACGAACACCAACAGAAGCAGCAACAACATTACCAACATGTGCCGCGGCAACAGTCGCAGAAGCAGCAGGCACGGGAGGCAAAGTATGGCCAGCAGCAGCTGCAGCAAGGGATTGTGGGAAGTCCGTACATGTACGACATGGCGGTCCGAGAACACGACATCCACAAAGTCAAACAGCATTTCCATGGACCATTGCCGGATGGCGCGGGAGATGACGCGTTGTCATGGAGACAGCAGGAAGTTCCCAGCGCCTCGATCGTTCAGGGTTCAGTACTCGCGGCTGCCGAAGCCCCTGTAATCATGCGACCTTGCAACGACAAGCAGCATAACCAGCAGCGCAGCAGCACTGACAAAAGCCTTGTTGCGTCAGCTTCCGCTGCAGGTCCCTCGCCAAGTCTCCGGCCGGTCAAGTTCGAGGAGAGTCCGCGAGGCGAGAACTGTCGAAGCGGTTACTACTCCCGAAAGTCTTCGCTGGAAAGCAGTGCACAGGAAGGTGAAAAGCGATCTGCTCCCTCCTCAGACCTACACAGTGCCCACCAGTCAAATCTTCTTCGCCTGCAGGAGAAAGACACCAAGAACTTGAAAGGAAGTGCTGGAGCGGCAGGAGATGCTTTGACCCCTGCAGTCGCTAGTGACAGCTGTAAACAAGAGATTGTCGCCAGAAGTGGAAGGATTGTCACGGGAGCAGCTACTCGTGAGCAGGGTGTAGAGGATGCGAGACCTCCGTCAACTGTGTCTCAGGAACATGACAGCCTTGTTGATGAAGCTCTGTCAGAAGAGAGAACTACTCCCACGACGACCAAGAAAGCGGCGGACTCCTTCCAGAGACCGCATCCGATCTCCGTAGGCGGTAGTAGCAATGTAGGGGGCAGCACGAGCATCAGCAGCAAGAAACCTTTTGACAACACAAGCCAGGCGGAAGTAGTTTCCAAGGAGACCGTTGCTATCAAGTCAGAGAGTTGTGCCACTGCATCTCCAGCACCTTTGGAGGACTTCACTACCCCTTTGTCCATTTCCATCCCGCATTCACCCGCTCAAGAGGCTGACAGCAAGCAACCTGCGTCAGCGATTCCACCTCCCCCAAAGATGTTGCCTAGGAAACGCATGATACTGAATGCCTATAACAAGGACGAGACCATGAGAAAATTTATTGGGGTTCCTGCCCCAAAGGGAGATCTGGGACCACCAGGATCAACCGTCAGTAAAACTGACCACCAAAGGCCTCGTCACATATCCTCTAGTCCTCCCCCTTCCTCCCCCAAGATGCCGATCCTCAGTCCGCAGGAAAAGGGAAACGAGGCGGACGTGACCTCAGCTCAAAACGATGACCCTCCAACCCTTGACCCTCCAACTCCTGTTAGAAATCGGTCAACAAAGAATGCGAACAGTACTCCCAAAGGCAGTAGCAACGGTGGCAACGGTTCTGGTGGCGGCGTGTCGTTGGCCGCTGGGGGAGGCAGCGCGGGGATGGTCGCCGCTCCCGGTGGACAGGGGGGAGCCCAGTCCTCTTCCCCCATCGCCATAACCATGGAGATCAGTGTGGTCAACACGACCAAGCTCCCTGTAACATCGGCGGCGGCGACTCACCCAAACTCGGAGCTGGACATTGGAGCGGACAAGAGTGAGTCTGTGGTGGTGAGACGATGCAGTCTGACGGCAGGTGACCCTGGCGAGCGGCTGGCTGACCCCGGTGCTCAGCAAGCTGGCGGCCAGGTTCCAGTCTCCTTCAGCCGACCTGATGTTATTAGAAGACCCTCTCTAGACCGACCGTGGGGACATCCACAAAAAATCATCCCAGTGGCCAATGTTGCTCCCTTCATGCACAACAAAACTGCAGCGGAGCTGTCCGGAAAGGAGTACGCTGACTCTCCGCAAAGCTCCCGAGGATCCGAACCCTCGCCCCACGAGCTAGCTCAGCCCAAGACGGAAGACAGGAAAGTGTTGGATGAAAGTAAACGTGAAGGAGTTCAACCGGAAGACGACGAAACCAAGTCTTCGTCGCCCTCCGCTTTGCAAACCAAGGACCTGACCTCGTCGGAGAAACGGAAGCAGACCCAACGGTCGAAAACCGTCAAGAAGACATCGAAGCTGATCAAGAAGCTGACCAGCATCGGGAAGTGCAAGCCGAAACCTGGGGATGTGGTCGACGATTTGGGGGTACCACCTCTTTCTCTGAAGTACAAAGTTCTCAAGTCTTCGCAGATGTTTAACGTACATGACCTGGATTCTATTAATAGTCCGGAGAGGAAGGACAAGACTCTGAAGAAGAAGCTCGCCAAGCAGAAGCACGCGCTCAAGACCGCTCTTCAGGCTGGAGGCGAGAAAACCAAGCCGGCCGGACTTGAGGAGGAGTGCGAGGAAAGAGAAGACGAGGAGGCTGCTCAGGCCTCGGGAACGACTCCGGAGAAGAGCAAGAAGGACTTGGCTCAGTCGAGAGAAGAGAGGGCCAATCGGGTGAGCGGTTAATTACATCATTTCAAAACTGACCTTTGTGTAGAAATACATCGTGTAACTAGGAACTTTTTTATTCATCTAACTCCTCACATCCCATACTTCCATTCTTGTCTGTAATAATATTCGCCTCAGAACTCGTTTTTTTTTCTTTTCTGCATGATGGGGTGTGAATCGTCGTATGTCAAACTCTCGGTTCGTTTCTAGATCGCTCTTAGCTTGTCACCACACTTTTTTAATTCTGTTAATAGTAGTAGTAGTGGTATTTACTGCCACGCAAACAGCTTTAACATCATTTATTATTTGCTTCCCACTTTTAGGTGCAGTCGTGATTACTCATGCATGCACAATGTCTATCTCTTCATCTCACAGGCTCTTCACCTTTTTTTTTTTAAATTTATTTTGTCTGTCTGGCCCAGAGGGAATATGGAAAACCTTGAGTGTTTTCATCTACATGTTTTCAACTACCGTTTGTTGCTAGAAAGAAGTGTCTGTTGTTTTGCTCGCTATTTTATCCAGAATAAACCATTAGACAGTTATAATTGCTGTCCTTCGTAACCCTGCAAGGATCGTTTTCAAAGTGTAGGCAGCCAGGTATTCGATCCTCCTCATGTGGGTTTTTATCTCCTAATCTGACAGCAAAGTTGGATTGTAGGGAAGATCAGTTGTGTAATACTTTATTGCCTCTTTGTCCTTTTTTATTCTTGTTCATCTGCATCTCTCCCTCCTAAGATAGATATCTTCCGCAAATCTTCCCCCAACACCACCACCACCACCATCCTATCTTCCCCTCCCCACATCTCTTCCTCTGAAGGCAACAAATATTTATCCCTTTTATTACCAGCCTTTCAAGCTTGTAATATATCCTTGAAACTCGAGAATCTGTCAGAGATTGTATTTACAGTTGTTATTTACCTCTGTGACTTGTCCACAGCGGGCAATGCTTCGTCGGGAGGAGGAAAGGCGATCTGGCCGGAAACAACAGAAGCCGGGCAAGCGCACTGCACGCCGGAGGCTGTCCAGCACCAATCAGAAGGTTGCTTACATGTGTTGTTACTTGAATCTCTGTCACGTGATTTGTCATAACAGTTAAATCATGTGAGCTGCTGTCTGCATTCATCATATTAACTGGATAATCATTGGTTGAATGCTGCTTCCCTGTGTCACGTGTTGCTGCCCTGGTCTGTCATTAAATCAGTTGAATCATTTGTTATTTTTGTTCGCCATGTTTTCCTGATTACTGGAATCGTGTCTAGTAGCCTTATTGACATATTTTAGTTAATGCTCTGAAGTTTATTTAATTTATTGGATTATTTGTCCACGTTTGTGACAGTACTTGAATCATTTATTACTGTTACTGTCTGTGTTTTCATTTTACTGAATTATTGGTTACTCTTACTCTCATTTTTTTTCATCATATAAATTGAATCATTATCTGTTGCTAACTTATAGTTGCTGCTTTGTTATGTTACTTGAATCATTAAGTTTGTTGAAGACTTTGACCACAATCTGTGAGGAAAAATGAAAATCAGAAATAGTTTTTTTTTGAGTGGTTGGTGAGGTCGCTGGGTTTTTATTTATATAATTGATTATTGTTAGTCTGATAGGGGAGGAGGGTGTGTTGTGATAATTCTAACAATGAAAGAAACAAATCCATTCCATGCTCACCAATATTGGCTGCAAGAATGCCTGGTAACGACTCTGATTTCCGGTTCCATCCGATGGTGTTTTTTATGTATTTATTATTATTTTTTTTTTGCCTAACCCGAGCAACCTCTGAGACTTCGATCTTCCTGTCTTTTTGTTTCTTCTCTCCTTCCCGCTTAGAAAAGGATTTATAGTTTTTGCCAGATCATGACTGTGAGAAAATAACAGAGAGAAGACATTAGGAAGAACTCGGTTTTCTGTTATTACTTTGGGTAGCTCGTGTTCGCAACTTGTTATGTGGAGCAATTGTGTCATAAACCGCCTTATTTTTGAAATTTATTCCCAGGTGTTTGTTTTAGTCAGCGGAAATGCCAGTTATTTAATGAACAAGAGAGAGAACTAGCAATCTGTTGTTCATGAGACTGAGGAACAATCTTCACTGTCCCGACATCTTGTTTTCAAAAGGTGTAAAGATCATTTCACTAATCACCAAATGTCATTAGAATGGTGAGTGTGCTTCTCGGTCACATCCCGGAAATGATGTCAAGGTCTTGTTGTTCCAGAAAGGAACGAATACAATATTCTTGTCTAAACATTTTGCCATGTTCTTTGTGAAGCAGGAGTTAATGGCCTGCGGGCTAAATATATCAACTTTGTGTCCAGTTGTCACGAACTGTAATCGGAGCCATTCAGCGAGCAGCACGATGATACTTTGTAATGTTTTACACAACAAAAGCCATCAAGACATGGTGTGATCCGATCCTTAATGACCGAATTGTGATCTTGTGGAGTGACATCTGAGCTGGTTAAAGATATCAATAGAAATCGTTAGAAGTCTCCATGCAAGACAAGATTTTCCCCCTTTTTTTTTCTTTATTTTTCTTTTATCTCTCGTTAATACCTTCTTTCTTATATTTATCTTTCCCTTCATTTTTTTATTGTTTGGTGAGTTTCGTTTTTAATTTCCCCATATCAGATGAGATTTTAATGGTCTTAAGGTTAACGAGGGTCACTTGGTCACGTGGTGTTGGTCAGTCATCGTCAGTAAAGAAACAGGACATCAGCTGGGTCAAATAATTCTATTTGAACTCTCAGTACAAACAACAGAAATGAACACCCAGCATGTTGTGGTAGGTTTGTGAGGAGTATCATAAGTAATGGAGAGGTTGTTGTCGTAGTAGCCTTGTGATTGGCCTTCCACACTCGTATCTTCAACCCGTTGTAGTGCACCCGAGGCTGATGGAGTCTGATTTGTGAACGCATGGAAATTCCAGTCGGGAGGAGGCCCAGGCGATGGGAGAATAAGTCCGCCAATAAAATGTGCGAGGAAATCCCGCATGCTCCGTAAAAAAGGACATAATCAATGTCCCCCGTGCAACCCCAGACTACATTTCCATTTATGAATGAGCAACGACTGTAATCGACTTGCAGCACAAACAATAATTCTAAGTGGCTGCGCGCGCGCGGCGTCTTTGAAGTGGGGGCTGGGTGGATGGGTGGATGTGAGGGAATGAGTCGGGTGCAGGGGATGGTTGACAGCTGCCATCACAGCAGACGACCTTGTTCCTGGACCACCCAGTTCTTCTGAATGTAACTGATGTTAAGACAGGCGAGCTTGTTAACACACAGACATGTTAGTGTGTTTAGTTTACAGGCAGGTAAACACACACACATACAAACACTAATAATAGACATTGTTTCTCCTTTCATGAACAGAATATAAACTCATCCTTAGGTGAAGAACATCAAAGGGTATATTCGAAACGAGGAGTAAATCTTACCTGTAGTCAGTTTAAAGCTTTTACAGGGTCCCGATGGGGTTTTTTTTTTCTTTTCTTTTTTAAAACATCGTGTGTTCCGTTAAGAGAGGTTGATAATTCACTTCCTGTCTTCGTGCACACCTGCCAGAGAGCCTGAGAGTTTTGTTTTTGTTTTTTTGCTTTTTGTTTTTTGTTGTTTTTTTTTTTTTGGTCCTTGAACTGTGCATCATTCCTGTTCAATGAAGTTTACTGCTTGCGCTGAATCATTTATGTGAGAAAAATTAGAAACATTTCTCTTGAATATTTTATTTACCTACCTTGGTGTGCGATGTGTGGAGAAACCTTTGGCACTTCTATTGTTTATCTACATAAGCTTGGTACATGTCCTTCTCATGTCTCTGTTGTATTTTTGACTGTGTTTTTGTGTATTTGCTTGCTTGCATATGCACCAACGTGGAAGCAAAATCCTGTTTTCTTGCTTTGCTGACATCAAACACTTGGTTTATATTGGAACCACCATCATACATCACCGCCAGGTGTCGTTTGTAGTCTTGAGGGCATTATGCATGTATGACATTTTTATGTGCATATAAATATTCGTGATATATACAGAGAGCCATGTTTTTTCTGAGCTCGTGGCTGCTGACTTCATAACCAAGTGCTTCTCAATCTTTGGCAGAGGATTTAAAAAACAAAACAGTTTCGTTGGGGTTTAGCAAAAGATTAGGATTAGATACGTATCGGAATCGGTTGATGCCACATCGGAGTGCTTGAAAGTGTCTGTTTGAAGAAATAAACATTCACACATAGTTTATTTGAAATTTTTCTCAAAATAAATTGAATTGTTCCACTTGAACCTTTTTATAAACTAGATTGCCAAACAGAAACTGTACAGGAAATCTGTTCCCGACAATCGTATTCCTACCCACAGCTGGTTGTATCATTTACTGATTGCAGGTTCGCGGGTTTAAGACGAGAGCCAGGTTGCAGTTGTTGCTGTTATAATGAGATCAGCAGTTGTCTGCCATGCTGTTGGCATGCTAGCAGGGGCTGGAGGTAGTCTTATCACAGACCGGGGAGGGGCTACAATGGTCGCGTGCCGTATAATTTGCAGCCAATTGATCGCCGCCAGGAACGGGAAAAGAAAGTGGCAGACATAAAAAAAACAGACCTCACGAAGCGGACTTCCGGAGAAAACTAAAAATACCGATACCCGTATTGCAGTGTGACGCACATTCACAAAGCAGAAGTAATTATTCATTTGCGGAAAAGAATCGGCAAAAATGCGCAAAGAGCGATTACCTGTCGGTAGTGGCTTGCGAGAGCTATTCGTAATACTGACAAAACCATCAAAAAATGGAAGCTGCTTCCATGAGATGTATAAACCTTTTGCTGATGCAAACTCGAAATCGAGAGGCGAGTTAATGATGAAGATAGATTTTCCAGTTTGTTTCTTTTGCTGTTTCCGGTTCAGGAGAAGGTCCATCTGGAAGGGATCGCCCTCGTCATCGAGTGTTGTGGAGGGAACCCAGCGGCAGGTGCACGGATGATGAAAACAGTCTCGTTTGTCCTCGCAAATTTATTTAGAAATTTATTTATAAAACTCAGAGTTTATTGCGTGGACACACTTGTTTATAGCTATCCATCGGCGGCAATATCATGTTAATGTTCAGGGTGTCTCCAGAATAATATCTTGCATCAGTGAACCCGTGATCTTTACATGGGAGGGTGGCTGAAGGAAGTGGGCGTGAGTTATGGTCCTTGATTTAACACTTCCTACAAACGGAAAATATTTCTTAATTGCCAGTTCTGTTGACATATATTGTACTTTGTGATTTATGGTAAGAGGAAAGGATTGCAGGTGGAAAGTGATAAGTTATTTTGTAAAATTTTTATTTCCTTTAATCCTTTCTCATTCTCCCGTCTTCCGTCTCTGGACTCTGCGTTGTTCAGGAAAAAAAAAATACATTACAAACATGCACCTAGTACCCTTGCTGTGAAATACACACTACAAGCTTTTTAACTTTCCGCAAGTTAGTTTTTGTTTAGTATTGATCCGCTAGAGTGATCCCCGGTGTGTTCGATGCCAGGTGTGGAGAATGTTTTTGTGTAAACATCATTAACATCAAATCAATATGGATAACATCGCTTCTATCAAAAACAGTTCGTGAGATGGTGCATGAAAAAATTAGTCATACATAACCTTTATAACATTGAAAACAGTTTGTTTACCAGGCTGGGTCGTTTTTAGTCGGATCTTTGATCAGGGATCCCATTAAACTGCGCAGGAAAGCACAGGTGGAAAAAAAAAGAACAAAGAAACACATGTAGCGAGCACTAAGAGCCAAAGAGGGAAAAATATTAACGGGAAATGCGGCCTTGGCCAAAACTGGTTTTTAAAAAGTCGGAAAGCAACTGGAAACCTTGTTTTGATGTTTGAAGGACTCGACTTCCGGTTTGTGGAAACCTCGTCAGACTGGGAATCTGTTGCAAAGGTTAGAACAGCGAATCATTGTGCAAGAAACGTGGGCAGGCAGCAAGCTCATCGTATGCCCCTGCGATCTGATTGTTATTCAATGCCAAAAAACAACATTTATTTTTATACAGCCATTTTTGTTGCCATGACACGCTGGCATTTCCGCTGCACGTGATCAGGCCACTGCACGCGATGACACGCGCCACTTTCCGCTGCAGGCTGTCGGTGGCCTGAAACTTCCAAGTCCAAAGCTGTGTTCACCTCATTCCGGTTTGTTTGTTTGTCAGACCTTGTGAATATCATGGAGGACAGAACTTTATTATTCCTGGCGGCCATCATCCGAGCTGAACATACTCCGTTAGGTTTTGTATCGTTCTTTATCGTTCCTTGTTATGTATCGGTCTGTTTATTCACCCGCCGACCAGAACAGTTGTCAAAGAGGTTTGAACTTTTGAACTTCAGACTTTTGCTAGCTGGAGGGAGGAATCTCAAGGAAAACGGATCCCGAGAACCGTGCTTTACAAACTGCATGACATCATCAGTTCTAAAAATAGACCTTGTACAACCATCGATAACTGCCGAATCGTTGTTTGTCCGTGTGCTTTTTGAGACAACTAACACTAACTATTCTTTATTTTTGTGGGTCATTTAGTTGAATGATTAGATGAGAATGTGTGTGAAAGTAGACTAACTCTCTTTTATCTCGTTGCAGGCCCGGGAACTGAAGCGCTCAGCCATAGCTCGACGCCCTCGTCGAGGTAATGAAAAAGGAATAGGAAGAAAGACCAAAAGATTTAAATAAGCTATTTCGTCCCACTACTCATTATTATTAAATATTCTCACATGCTACAAAGGCCTGTTTAATAATGCGAAAGGAGAAAGAACCTATTTTCGTCCCTTACAACCTGTCTCAGGTGTAGGGAGATAAAGTGACCCACACAGAATAGACCACCAAACGGTTGGGGATGTGGGGCTAGGTCACGATGTAGTCGTGTCCTGGTTAACAGGCGCTACATGACACACCCAAAGCGAAATAAAATGTCATCTGACATACCATATCTTACTGACACAAGTACGCATTATACTAGCTCCTCAGTCTTGTTTGGAGACTACATGGTTGAAGATACATGGACTCCCACTTTTTATTATCTGAATTTTAGTATCTTATCCATGAAATATTCTTGACAAAAGATTTCGGGCATCATCGTGCGAATGTTCTTGACCGAGGGTGTGCTACTTGACTTATTTTTGTTCGTGTGTCACGTGGTGCAGAGACAACCAAGCGGAAGAGTGGCCAGTACAACCGGAACGCCGCCTACGAGGAGGAGGTCAAGCGTGACGAGTCCCGAAAGGCCATCCGCCGCGCGCGGCGCCACGCCAGCAACCTCGCCCGCGAGCGACTGCAGCAGCAACAGCATCACATCGACGCCACGGACGCTGGCGACAACTCCCAGGACGAGACCCAGAGCCTCCCGCGCGATGACGAACCCTGGGACATCGCCTCCGCCTTCTCGTCGTCCCGGCCATCCCGGAAGTCCAAGTCCGCGCGGGTGGTTGTGGGAGCGAGCGGCTCCGATGGCGGTGGGGCGATTGCGCGGGCATCGGGCAAACAGCTGGCCGTGGGGCTCGAGGGTTCCGATGTGGACGAGGAGTACTACCACGATGCGGACGATGAGTCGAAAGATGTCAGCGACGATGATGACGATGCGGCGGATGCGGATTTCGCGGACGGCAACTCGCAGTCTTCGCGGGGCAAGAGCAGGTCACTCGCCAGCCGCAAGAAGCGGCGCGGCAAAAGCCGTCTGCGGCGGAAGCACGCGGAATCCTGCTTCGACGACGACAACTTTGAATCGGGGCGCGAGGTGAGTTGCTTTTGACCCATTCAACCATTACCTCAATGTAATATCGGCTAGTTGTAGAAGCTGGTCAGAGCTCGGAATGTGATTTCATGTTGGTCTTGAAGTAGTCGCTTAAAGGGATACTCAAGGTTTGTGATAAGGCTCTGGCGACGGTCAAACGTTTCAAAAATATATTTAGTGACAATTACAGAGCACGAGAGCAATACAGGAGAAATAAAGGATTCGTTTCTCACTTAATTACCACTTATTAGCACTATGTCAGTTGCCGATGTTTGTAAAAATTGAAAAAAAACAGTGAAATCGACCTTTGTATCCTTCCGCCGAGTAACCGCGATAGCTTCCCGAGAAGGTCAAGCTGACGAGTCTTGTTGTGATGTCAGAGTTTTTTGTGACGTCAGTCTCTGACAGGAAGTTTCTGATGTCATTGCGAAGATTTGACGTCATTTTATTCTATGACGCACTCTGTGTGTAAGGCTTGTAAGGCTCTGTAATGCCGACTTAAAAAAATAGTGCCTGCCAAGATGGCATCCGCGGACGAAGACTCACCCCGACTGCACAGGTCCCAGTAACTACATCCTCTCAGTCAGGCTGTGGTTCAGTTCAAGAGGAAGATGGGCGACACCAAGTGTATAAGCTTAGAGAGTAGACCATGCGTATTCGCTGAAAAGAAACTTCCGGCGACATCGATCAAGGTCCGATTTAATAACGACTACATCCTACATCGCTGCAGCGACTGGGTACTCGCCAGATGATTGGTCCATAACCAGATCGACTTCATCCTGATGCCTAGACGCTTCAAATCCAGCATCAACGAATCCAAGGTGAGGACATATCCAGGTCGGACCAAGACAGCGACGATAACCATCTCATAAAAAGTTAAAAATGAAACACCTTTGAAACATCCATTGAATTCGCTTTCATTTGGAGAAGCTGGAAGGCCCCAATGTTGCGGAAATCTTCAAGGTAAAAGAAGCCAACGATATCTTACATCTTTGTGACCGAAGTAGGAAAGAAGGACCTCGAAGTTTGCAATCTGAAGGAAGATTGGCAGTGACAACATCCTAGCTGTTCAAGAAGGGTGGAGACAAGACAGCAAAGGCCCTCACTGTTTTGAGTCTAGGAAGGTAAAGAATGGCCCAGAAAATGGACGCACAATAATCATACTCCTTTCAACAGCAATAAACGGCGAACAGTGCCAGAACTGCAAAACCATATGCCTAATCGTGTCACTCCCAAGAAAAGTTAAAAAGTGAAAATAGCACAGAATCGCATCAGCACCACCGCCGAGGAACTGCTACAGAAGAAGAGGCTGGCTTCAGACCAGGTAGGAGCATAGTTGTCGCATTCTGATGAAGAAGCATCTTCAACATCAGCGAAGCTTCTATCGCTACTTCATAGACTTTAAAAAGGCATTTGACAAAGTCTAGAACTAGGGGCTATCTCTCTTTGTCCTCTCTGTACGAGTGATACCAGTCAATGGACGAATGAAGTCGTTGTTTATGATTAATTATTGGGTTTCGCTAACAGGTAAGGACCAATCTGAATAATAATCGGACCATGCTTTTGTCCGTAGTGTAGGATGTAGAATGTGGAAGGGTCTGGGCGAGCATTTTCCTGTGAACAATAATGATTGCTCCCTATTTTCGAAGAGGAAGCACCAAATCAATAACAGACAAAAAAGAATAATAATTGTTCTCGGAAAAAACGGTATTGATGTGGGAAGGGGAGTGCTTGTCAGGTTGTTGATTGTGTCCAATCAAGTCCCTAAGGCGATCAGCTGTATTTCTGGTAACAGTCACTTGTTTAACACTTACCATCTGAGTCTCCTGTCTCACCCTCCTTCCATCCACTCCACAATTATCTCAGTCTCCTATCTCACCCTCCTTCCATCCATTGCACAATATCGGTTAAATCGCGAGGTGCGTGTGTCTTTGTGCCTGAAAAGAGAGAAGGATGTGTGTGCGTTCATAAAAAGAAAGAAAAGTGTGGAGTGAGAGAGAATGTGTGTTTTCATGGCCTGTTTTGCATGTAAATCATGCGATATATTTCCGGACCGTTTGTGTCACATGCCCGAGGCCTACTGAGACTTGTAAAGCGATAGTTGACGATGATGGAGCTGTTTCCAGCCGGCACACATTTGCTTAGAATTGTTTCTTGAGAGCATGCTGGGTCGACAAGATGAATAAGAAAAAAAAAACATCCAGTCAGGTTTTGCCTTTAACGGCGCTGTATACTATCATGGATAAATTTCCTTCAGCGCAGATATTTTTTAACATTTACCACAGATTTTGTCCTATCTGAAGAATGGATAAATCACACAGGCAGACATTTGTGACGAGAAAGAAAATAAATTTCGAGATCAGATCGATTTCCGGACTTAAGAACACAGCTGTCCATATATCATCTAGCTGTTGACATTTTCTTTCCTAATTCTTGAGATTTTTTCATTCCCTTCTGCGTAATAGCTTTTTTTTTTTCCTCTCTGAAAATTGGAATGGAGTTAGGGAAGAAAGAAGCAGAGATCGGTACATTTTTTTTCTGTGTGATGATATTTCAAAGAGGAGAATTTCAATGGCGAGAAAACCCTTGAAGATTATCTAATCTTCTCTTTAAAGTTCAAACAGTGGAAGAATGAATGTGATGCACTTGAGAGACAGAGAGCTTGGATGATAAAGAGAGTGTTTTCGAAAAGGGAAGTTCGGATTTTGTTGAAAAGATGCAGGGTATAAAACTTTCTGGCAGAAGTATATCTTCACCGACTTCATATTGTGAGATTGGTCCTGCTTTTAAGGAGAGTTCTTTGAAACAACCTTCGAGAAATAGTTTTTAGAGCATGTCTAAAAGCAGACTGTAGTATGTACCCGTATATGTATTTTTTTTTTTTTTTTGGAACGGTATTGATGCGATCCCCCACACACTGAGGAAACCCAAATGTCCACTAGTTTCCACTTAGGAAAGCATCAACAAAAGGGAATGGGGATTTCAAAGGGAGGGAGTGTCCGGTGGAGACACCGGGTGCAGTTGCCCACGAGGTGGCCTGGGTGACTAGGTACACTGGTGTCGCCGGGTGCGCGAAAGAAAGCCTGAGTTGTGGTTGACCTTTACCCATATACACACCCTTCACCCCTCGCTGGACCACCACCACCATCCCTGCAGTGCGGAACAGAAGACCCAGATAGGAAAAAAAAAGGGTTTTGCGACATTGCGAGGACTTCCCTAGAAACGCGGCGTGGCGCCATCTGTGGTGGGGCTGGGCTGCTGACGTCACAACTGGTGGTGGTGCTCAGAACTGGTGGTGGTGGTGCTCAGCAGCTGCACAACACATCAGGTCGAGGTCGTTGCCCGCTGCGCTCGTCTATTGATCCCAGATGACTGTAAATCCAATCCCGTCCTCAGTCAGTGCGAGAATGTTAATCACTTCATTACTTGTAGACACTGAGAGTGAGAGACAGAGTGAGAGACAGAGAGTGAGAGACAGAGAGTGAGAGACAGAGTGAGAGACAGAGAGCGAGAGACAGAGTGAGAGACAGAGAGCGAGGGGCTGGTGATGTTCAGTGGACAGACCTGCCGTAAATGAAACTGCTGTGATATTTATTTGCCCAGCTTTGCGACAATAAACAATGTCGTTCATCCCACGATGTACAATGGTGAATCCTGTCGCTGACATTTGATCAACTCTTCGAGATTCGACAGTTGTGACCCGCGACTGACATCCAAACACGAGCAGCATCGCACGTGCGGCTAAAGAACAAAGCCACGCGCACTCTGCTGGCATGTTCAGGGGAATACTGTTACCACAAAATATTTGGGTTTTCCGTTAAAACGCCAATGCAAAAACATTCCACAAACATCTCTCTCTCTCTTTTTTTTTTTTCTTTTTACATTTGGGAAGAAAACCGGTTTTCCCCAAGTTCTGTAAAATGATGCTGAAATTTGTTTTTATGCTTACGAGGAACCGTTATATCAGACCAGTCAAGTGGCAACTGTGTTGTTGGAAAATGGTGCTGCAGCATCTCCAAGCCTGACAAGAAAGTAAAAGAATCTCTCTTCCCTCCCAACAGCCTTCCGCTGGAAATAGGCTGTGGATGGATGGGTGGGATGCTGGGATGGGGAGAACTGCAGAAAGAATCATTCAGACGAGCAACCAGGCGTGCCCCTTTGTTTCCTCCTTCATGGAGGCTGTGCCCCTCACCTTCCTACCCTCACACCCCTCCCTCCCTTCCTCCCCTACCCTCCAAGTGTTGGGTACGTGCCAGGACCGTACGCACACGACGAACGCTCCTACACACTGTGCAGGCAGGTCAAGCTAACCCACTTACACCTGTATTGGCGAGGTGTGCCAGGTGTACTGATACAGGTATTTTGCAGGTTCTAGGGGTGGACAGATTCTTGTTGAGCACGGCTTTATCTTCTCGCCTTAATTTAACTCAGATACCGCAGGTTGAATCTCTTGCAGGGACATAAGCAAGATCGTGGCAATACATTATTAAATTTTCTGGAATTAAATGTAGACCAAAGAACTGAGCATAAACTTTAGGAAAATAAATGAGGGTACTGTAGTTTCCAACATGATACACAACAAATCTTTGGAAATTGTTGACTTTCTCGGGTGCCTTGGCAGATTTTGATGTAAACACTGAACATATTGTTAAAGGTGAGCAAGAAGGTGAACAGTGAGCAATCCAGCCGTTTACCATTCATTGAAAGTCTTTCATCTTTTTCCTTGTTGGGCTGGTTCCGCAGACTGTTTGTCCATAACAAGAACAATTTACACAGTATTCTCTAAATATGTTCTCAGATAATTGGCGTCGAGCAGGATTTAGCTTCCTTTTGTGATCAGCAAATTGTCAGAAAAGCAGTTTGTCCATGTACTAGCAGGAGAATTTGTTTTATTATGCCTGTGTGCAAAAGTAACAGTCATTTGAAATCGCTTGTATTTGTTGAAGTCCAGCTGCTCAACCACAGATGAATTATCAGTTGTTTGTGCGCATAAGACTATGTAAGATTGTGTGTTTGTGTTTTCATTGAGGCACTACTTGCTGTATCCTTACTTTGTATTAGCACTTCTTCTGCAGAATTTGTTTTGTTTTTTGTTGGGTTTTTTTTTTGGGTTGGGGGTGGGTGGTAACATTTGTAACAGAGCACACTTCCCAAGTTATAATTGGCCACGTGTTTTAATAAACTTGGTCATTTGTCATTTGCGTATGAGATTTATGTTGAGACAAATTTACTTCCTTCTCATTGTCCTCCCCTTTCCCTTGCACTTCCAAGCATTTTCTCATTCAGTTCGCCTTCCTTTCAATTTGTATTCATCTTTGGTCCCAGACATTACTTCCTGCTAGGGGTGAGGAAGGGCTGTGTATGTAACATGAAGATAAGTTGTCCCCGGGTAAATCAAGGGAAAATGTCTTTTCTCTGTAGTTTAAAAAATGGCTTCCTGGCTCCCGCTGATTTCTTTTTCTTTATATCTACAACCCTAGTTTTAATTCAGTGACAAAGGTTCCCTGTAACAAAGCAGTATTTGTGAGGTCTGCACTTGGAGTCATTGCAACATTGCAAAAAAAAAAAAAAGACGGAGAAGAAGGATGTGAGATATATACTAGGATTATTGAGCTGACTGTCCATTTTATCCCTGTGCTCTTAGTCTCCATTACCAGCTCACCCACCCTTTCATTCTTGGCAGCTTTGCCATTTCACAGGCGCGCTGCATATTCTGTTTGCAAACACTCAGCTTTCCTTCTCCTCTCCCGTGGAAAGCATAACTTTTTTGCTCTTTTCCTAAGCATATTTTTATATTTTCTGCCTACAAACACTCATAACTTGTCAGTTATATTTGCTTGTTTTGTATTTCCTGTCTGCAGATGTGCATAGTTCTCACGTACCACTCCCCACAAATCCCTACCCAGCCCTTCACATATGCATGATATACATCATCTTGTGTTGTCTGTCTGCCAGTTCACCGACTCCCAACCTTTCTTTTCGATTGTAAACATGTTAGTGGATTTTTCTAACATCCCCCCTAGTGTTGAATTTGTATATTTAAATTTTTTGTTTTGTTTTGGGGTTGGTTTTTTTTTTGTTGTTGTTTTGTTTTTTGTTTGTTTGGTTGGTTGGTTTTTGTTTTTTGTTTTTTTGTTGGTTTATTATTATTTTTTTTTGCTATTTTTTTTCAACTGCATAGATTCATGCTTAAGTGTTCCACCAAAATTAAAAATAATATTATTGCGCTGAGTTTTAATTAGAATTTTTTTTTACCGTAAAACACACACACATATGCAGAAGAGCATAAATCTTAAATAATTCTGGAAAAGATGAGTTGTAAAGGTAATTTTTTAAAGTTCCATGTGTCTGGGTGTGTCATTCGTGCGCTGGCAGGAAATTCCAAACTGGGGTCCAAGTACTTTAAAAGGTCTCCTGGCTTGCCAAAGGTGAAAAGAGAGAACTTTGGCTGCAGTCAGTAATGACTTAAAATTAAAAAAAAAAAACCCTTCTTCAAAGTCAGGCTTAGAAGTGGGAAGGTCCACACTATCGTTACAGATATGACAAAAAATTATTTCTTCAGTGCAGCCATGACTTCTTGTGCCCAAGGTTTGAAATTGAAAACACCAAGAGAGCTGCCTATACCCAGCGCTGCCTGGCTTCTTGATAACCACATCCAGGTCAAAGACGACCAAAAAGCGTTGACAGCGGTTTTGTAAATATTGTATACTGAAAACACCACAACACCAGTCAGGCAGCTGACGGAATGGAATTCTCTCTCCAGCAACAAAAACAAAGGTGGTGTACAAAAAGTTGACCCTAGAAAAAGGAGTGAAAGCTGAAATGGGGGTGTGGGAGGAAAACCTGAGAGTCCAGGTCAGATTTCTTGGCTTTCATCCTCCAGTACACTGGCAGCAACAGCCTCGTGTTCTGGGAGTAGGGAATGAGGGCAAAGAAGGGAATTGTGGGGAGGATGGAATGTGCAAAGTTTGTTTTTACTTGCGACAGTTGCTTTCTGTGCTGTGCTGGATGTAGTTGAACCTGGTACAGGAAATTCTACAGTTTGTTTGTTTGTTGTGGTCTCCTTGATGGCATTTTTTAAAAGCATTTTTATGTATTTGGTAGTTTTGCACGGAAGAATTGTTACAGCTGGAGTATTAAATGTAGATCAGACCTTGCCTGGAAGGGTTATGGAAATGCTTTTCACTCCTCGTGCCTGCCCCTTTTTTTGTAGTTTATACAAATATCAGTGCTCAGGGGTTGTGTGTGTGTGTGCGAGAGAGCGTTTCAAACATGTTTCAAACTTGCTTATGTCAAAAAAACCTACAAGGACATGATAAAGTACAAAACAGACCCCTCTGGGTCATGTTGAACTGTTAGCGAATCGCTCTACATTTCCATGGTCCAACTTTTTTTTTCTCTCTCTCCTAATGTTGATCGCTTCTCAGATACCGTTGTCTAAAGTTCTGGTGCAGAAAGGTTGCCGCCACCAGACACCACAGGACCCTGTGAGGCAGTGGATGGTGAATCACAGTGTGACAGGATAACCCTCCCCTTCCTCATCCTCACATGGCTGGTGCTCTCAAACGGGCGTTAACGTTGAAATGTCTGAGAGTGTGGACGAGTGCAACAGGAAGACAGTTATTATCGGAAAGCATGTGTCAGATAACATTAGATAACATTTTCGAAATTAGGATCGGAAACGATGTTGTGCATAACGAGACTGATGTCGAGTGTCTGATGTTAGCCGACACGTGTCACGGGTTTGAATGTGGTCGGTCAGTTCCTAGTCTGAATTTTAGTTCAAGCACGTGCCAGGGCATCATCTACACGCCATCCATTGTCCGTATGATAGCAGCAAGTGGTAAAGGACCCTTGACCTTTCAACCGCCCAAAGCCAGTCAGAGGTCGATATCAGCGGCAAGTTAGAAGGAGGAATATCGCTTTGTTTGCAGTTATCAGAGAAAAAAAAAACAACCCAAGGGCGGTTTGTCGCATGACTCAGATATGTGTGTGCCAGTGGAGAGGGAGAAATGAGGGTGTAAAGTAATGGGTAGGCTGGGTGGTGTGACATTCACATAGGTGGCAGCTGCTAAAGCTACCATCACACAGCTGAACTCCCGCTAAAGCCCGCTTCACACACTCACTGAATCTTGTTTGCGAATGCAGCCTTTGAATTGTTGTCATTTGGTCGCTTTTTCCGAAGTCTCTTTAAGGTCTTTGCTTTTTTCACTAAGAAAATCTTAATGGAAAAATCGATGCTTACTGTAATTTGATTAACCACTGGATTTTCAAATATCAGCGATAAATTTTTGTTAAAATATTAATTATAAGCGGGCCGGGTGGCAGTTTCTTTTATTATTCAGCCATGTATTCCGGGTGGGCATTCCAGCATTACCAGTTTAACCACCCTGAAGGTTTCATATAACAGATGTGTGATATGGATGAACAACTACGTGAAAAGAACGGCTTTGAGCGGCGGCACCGAGTTTCGAAGCCGAAGCATTCTCCTTTTCAGTCTGTGTTGCTTTTAATTTTCCAGCATCGTGTCTGTTGGAAACAACTCACTTTTTATCCTTCCTTCGTTAATGTCTGTGATGCTCAGCCGGGAGGTAACTCTATACCTGACCAACCTTTCTTTCTTGTCTTTTTTAATAACCGCGATTCTCAGCTGGGAGGTAACTCTATACCCCACAATATTTTTTTTTCATTTCATAGCCCTGATTCCCAGCTGGGAAGTAACTTTATACCTCTAGACTCTTTTTTCGTGCCTTGAAAAGATTTCCCGGTCGTTTTGTGAATTGTGTGTGTGTGATAGAAGTTTCTGGATCGCATTATCCTGCCGAACAGATGGAATAAACAGATAAACCAGAATATGGTTCACAGTGTGCTGAGTGATATTGTGAAGCTCTGCGGGTGTGAATCTTCTTGCCTTGGTGATAATAATGTCTGGCACAAAGGTGGTGGCAGTGTAAGTTACAATAAATATTAACACAAGAGAAGTTGTGGTTTGTTATCAGCAGCTTTATCAGCAATAAAGCGAGTGTCTAGTCCTTCTACATCACGTGGTACTCCTCTCCTTGTGTCGGATGTCATGGTCTCGAGTTCCTCCCTACAGACACTACCTAAAGCCTTCTGTGAGTAAAAGTATAGGTGGGATCCCGGCAGACAGTGAGGATATTTGAGTAAAGAAAGCAAATATGATAAAGAAACATTAAATATACTCAGAAATAGCTACAGTCGAGGGGCTAGTTGCGCAGAATTTTGTAAAACTTAAAACTGTGAAGTTATTTTAAAAAGTCCTAAAATGGTTTTTGTGGTGTGTTTATATAAAATTGATTATCTAAATATATTCCAAGTGTTTACAAGTCGAAATTATCGTGTAGCTGCTGCCAGAGAAGCCTCCAGGCCGCTAGGAGTGCAGAGCTCTCTCCGACTCTTGGCTGCTGTCAGCGAGGGCGCACCACAGACAGAGGGTTGACCTGCTGACCTGCAGACTGCACTTTAGCGGGGAGCAGGGGGCACAGGACGGGTGGTGGCTAGCACCAGCAGCTTTGGGTAACTGCCCCTAGCGCCAGATTTATCTGTCGTTTGCTGATGACGAAAAGAATGAAGGAAGGAGGTTGTTACCGCGCACGCATGCATGCTCGGTTGAAAACGAGAGAAGAAAAATTGTAAGTGCTGCTGCAGTGGGAAGAGGATGTGAGGGGAAAGTTAGGGGTGGGGTTGGGGGGGAACGGGTTGCGACGAATCTCATGTTGATTGGCTTCCTGCTGTTAGTGCTCGGTTTAAGAGCTTGGAGGGTTCACACGAAGGTCTCTGCGTCAGGAAGGCACGTGGCTTTCAGGTGAAGATGGAGAGAGGAAGACAAAAGACGGAAAGATTTATTCAGCAAAGACAGATTTACACGAGGGCTGGTGCAGCGCCAAGCGTCTGCCCGTTAGACTGCAGCACCAACGGTCACAAGGCTGCAGGCACGAGCTGGGGGGTCATCCTCATCTCTTTGTCTCATGAATATATATTTATATATCTATACTTTCATCTGCTGAGAGAAGTAAGTTAACGACAGAAGGATGCTTGCACCTGTGGGACGGGGTGTGGAAGGTGTGGTGGAACAATGCGGTTACACACACCCCATCATACGGGTGGCTGTGGTAGTAGCAAGAGATGCTGTACTTCTGCACAACCAGGACCTTCCAGAGAAAACAAACTGTCTCTGAAGTACACGACCTTTACCTTACCTGTGCTCAGGGTTAGAAACTCCCGCCTGCCAGGTGAATAATAAGCCTCCTAACCCGCTGTCATGAATGTGGAAAGAACTTTTTTTTTTGGTGGGAGGGAGGTTTTACCTTTGACCTTCTCGTAACCGAATTGTGAATGTAGGTATGTAGGGGAAAAAAGAATAATTAGTTTTTACTCATATTACAGACGCTTAAATCGCGATTTCAGTTTCATGTCACGACTGAAGAAGACATTTTACTTTGACTGAAACAGTACTACTTGGCGGATTGACTGAGTACAGGAGCTGTATACTTAGAAGAGGGTCTGGTTGTTAGATGTTTATCTGTGCACAAGATTCGATTTTGCTCACGTATTCGTAGTTACATCTCGGTGACAAAGGTGGTCTGGGGTCAAGTAACAAAGCAGACCCCTCGGGGTCTCGTCCAAAAAACCGGCTCGGATTCAGTTCAAAGTCTTTTATGGACTATCAGGATTACAAACTTCACTTTGAAATCGCAATAAAGAACACCTTTATGTCATTTGTTCTGATTATGTCTTTGTTTTGTGAGACGGGAAGAATAATGATAGTTTGTGAGGATAAATGGCAACCGGCAATACAGTCGGCAAGCCTGGGGGTCGCCATTGTCCGTGTTCACTTTTACATGGATGTTGATGTACACTTAGTGAATTAAATCAGCGAAGATTAATGGACATGCCGATGTATTTTTTTAAATGAAATTTAATAGTTCTAAAACACAATAAAAGATGGCGCAAAATATTTGTCAACTTTGAAATGATGAAGCTGGACCCACGTGGATCCCTGGGTGGACTTGTGCTTGTATCTGCTGTTTCTCTCATCCCCAGCAAGTGAACGTTTGGGTTGACCAAGAAGTGTTGAATGTCCCGAGCAAATATTAAAAACTCTTCATTTTTAAACACTTACCCCACACTACATGTAAAAATAATTAACATAAATTAACATATACGTGTTTTTTTCAAATTTGAACCCCATCTATCCAGTACTCACTCGAGCCGGATGTGACGTTGCATGTATCCCACACTGAAGTGGTCCAAGTGGATTATGGGTACTTATTTTGAAAATGTCTGTTTGTTGTGTCACACACACACCAACGTTTCTATGTTACATCTTACTCTCATCTTGTCCACGCAAGGTGGTGCTGGAAATCCAGGTCACGTGTAGCAGTTTATGGCCACTTTACAGTTAATGTATGGAAATGAGATGCGTTAGCCGCGCTTTGAACCGCGAAGGTTGTCACGTTGATGGCGTACCGTGATGTCACCGGCCGCGATAACGTCTTTTGTGCACGCGGAGGGATGACCTCGACCTTGCTTGTGACATTAGGAAACATTCAGTGATCGATACATGTGCTCCACATTGCGCAAGTCGATAAAGCAGGTCGCGGGGCGTGTTCCACGTGTTACACATCAACACGAACACTGGAGCGTGTGTTTGACACGTCGCACCACTCACATCTCTTCACTTACACATGAACACGAATGCTGGAGCGTTTGTTTGACACGTCGCACCACTCACACACCCACTCACATCTCTTTTCCCTACCTCCATCTGTACGAATCGAAGCTGTCAATTTTAAAATTGTTGCTGTATAGTTAGTCCAATAGTTGATATAGTAGCACTCATTTATTTTATTTATTTTTATTTTTTTATTTTTTTGCAGTCGATGGATCTGCTTTAACATTATATGTGAAGCAAAATTTACAAAAAAATTTCATGTCAAGATGTCTTCTGTCTTCCCAGGATACCTTGCTGTACGGCGAAGATACAGTGGAGCTGAGCGGAAGTCAGTGCGCACTTCCTGTGCCACCGGAAGTCAAGCGGATAGCAGTCAACAAGAATTCTGGCGAGACGCTGCTGCACCGAGCTGCACGACTAGGCAACGAGGTAAGCGCGAGGTCAGGCGAGGGTAAGCCATGCTCCGCCGCACTCACGGCCGCGTGACCCCGTTCTTGCACCCGAGTGCCCGAGGTCACCTGCACATTTGAAAGAAGCAGCCGAGTGCAGTAATGTTTTTAATACATTGATTTTGCTTATTTAAAAAATGCCTGCTGCAGAGTGATTCATCATTCTTACTTTTGACCTGGAAGAGCAGATTCCTTTTAAAAGTTTTCTTAGTAACAAAAAGACCTCCATTAAGTCAGTGGCATCCAGGACAAAGTTTTAACTGTGGCAGGGGGTCGTATCCCCCCTTGTGGGCGTGGCAGTTGACGTTCATTAGCTTCACTCTGTTACAGAAAGTAAGAAGATCATTGCACTGGAAGTATTTTCCGAATATTACCGGTACAGGTTGACACCGGGGCTTTTTTTTTTAAATATTTGTCTTTATCATATCTTCAAACCTACATTTTGTACTTACCTTTCGTTACCTTTCATCACCTTGTGTGCACCTGTTTATCGCTGTCGCTGTTAATGTCGTCGTCCGCGTAGTTGGCGCTGCTGGCGGTGTCGATGGAAGGTCGTCAGCCATGACCTTTGAGAAACATTATCGAACTGCCAGTGGGGAAGGGAGGCTCGCTAATGACAAACGACTTTTCAAAAACATTTTCTTCGCTTTTGCGAGGGCGAGGCACGAAAACGTATTGAGCTGCAAATATCTGTCGGTAGATTGAGCCCTCGTTCTTTGTAGTCGAACATCTGTGTGTGTGAGTGAGTGAAAAAATGAAGTGCACACCGCGATCGTCACTTCCCTTAGTATGTTTGTATTATTTAATCATATTAAATGCCAGATTGTCAAGAAAAAAACAAGTGGTTCATGCATTGTCTCAGCACGTGGTGGCGACCTTGTGGTGAAGTGGACAGGAATCAATGGTGTCATGGCTACAGGCCGCTTGTAAACAACTCTTGCTTTGATTTACTTTGGACGCAGTGAGCTTGTTCTGTGAAAAATATTTCATCGCCACAGGCTGAATGACAAAGGCCAAGTGCACAAGAACTAGAACCACCTTCATTGCTAGTCGCCACAGCTATGAATATTTTAAAATGTTTGGGTAGAGAGCTCAGTTGGAGTTTATTTATCTGTGTGTCTGAGGTATATACAAAACAAAATCATCGTTATTACTAGGAATCTGGGAGGGCTGTTATTATTATTATTATCAATTATTGTATGCTGGGCATTTTTCTGTTTACTTACCCTTCTGTTATGTACCTTTGAGCACAGACATGTATTTAAGTTTGTGCACAGTGTTGTAGTCTGTAGTTGTCTCAGATGAAGGCACCACGGATAGACTGATTGACAGAGCAGGTCAGGATGCTGGCTCTTGGCTTGGCAAACCTTCTTCACTCGTAATGGCAGGACTCGCGGGACCGAGACTTCACGCCAGCTGTCGGCGGCCGAAAATAGCGCTGTTGTTATCGGCGATGACTGGGCTGGCCCGCACTAGGTCGTCTGTGATCTCATCTTCATTGTTGCTGCGGGCGTTGCCCACAGAGCGGACAAGTTTAACTGTGGCTGTGTCTATATGAAAACTTATCCTTCAATGGAAAGCCCTTGTTTGTTTATTTATTTATTTATTCTGTTTGTAATTTATACACAGCAACAGTTACAACTATTGTGTGAGAGGTCTACTCCATGTTTCGCTTGGCACGATTATAGCTTCGTGTTACGAGGCTGTAAAAATACTAGGAGAGGATTGATTTCCTCCGTGAACTCTTCCCACTGTTATTTTATTGTCAGCACTCTAGTTACTGTTTATAGTTTAGCTTATTTAGTTCCGTGACATGCGTGACAAAATGGTGGAGCACTTGTTCCAGGAATGTGATGATTGTATTTTTTTTTTTTTTAGAAATGTCGCTCATTCAAAGTCTCCACATCCTAGTGCATGGAGAAGTTAATAATTCCGTTCAGACTGATACTGTAGTCTTGGTGCCCCTTCCTTAACTGAAGTTGGTCAGCGAGCATTCTCCTCCTTGTCCACCCTTGTCATCCCATTGACCTCATGCCACTGACCCTAGTCCACGCCCTCACCCCACACACCAGGAGTTCTTCTCTCTCTTGCTTGTTCTTTTTTCTCTTTTGCTTCGCTCTCCCTCTCTTTCTCTCTTGTGTACGTCTGGTAAAGATTGAACACGCTTTGTACACGTGAATAACACACACACACGTGTCTGTACACACTGCTTTATTTATAACTTACTGCTGGAGAATAATAGAATTTTTTTTTTATTTTGTGCAGGAAGTGACGTTGTACTGCTTACGTAGCGGCGAATATAACGTCAATGCGCGAGACAACGCTGGATACACGGCGCTTCACGAGAGTTGCGTCAAAGGTAGCGTCAGAGTGGCGCGTCATCTCATTCTTCACGGCGCTGACGTCAATTGCTGCTCCCTGGACGGCATCAGGTACACGCACGCACAGATCTACAAATACACACACAGATCTACAAGTACACGCACACACAGATGTACACAGTACACGCACAGACACAGATCTACACAGTACACGTCTGGACGAGGTTGTTAAAATACTTTGATCGTTTACACGTGAAGCTTAATAATTCCCACAATTCCCACACTTTCCACAATTCCATACTTCCCACAATTCCCACTTGTAGCCTCCTGTAGTTGATAGCAGTAGTCGATACTTGATGCTTGCCTTTGACGCTTGCTGCACTCGTGACGTGTGCTGCAGACCGCTGCATGACGCCGTGGAGAACGACCATGTGCAGGTAGTGCGGCTGCTGCTGTCGCACGGCGCCGACCCCCTCATCGCCACGTACGGGGGCAAGACCCCCCTCAAGATCGCTCGCTCCGTCCCCATGTTTGACCTCATTAAAGGTAAGACCGTCGCCTAGCAACAACACCTTGTATTGAAATGAGCAGCGGAGGGTCTTGTGTTGATCGTCTTACCTGATTAATTGCCTTCATGAAGAGTGAGAATAGATGTGCCGCATGGAAATACTCGGCAAATACGCGCTATATACGTGTATTTACGTGCCAAGAGCTCTATTCTTTATGCGCAATATACGTTGTGTGTGTGTTCTTAGTACGTGGTGTTTACGTGGTTAGTACGTTGTGTTTACGTGGTTAGTACGTCGTGCTTACGTGGTTAGTACGTCGTGCTTACGTGGTGTTTACGTGGTAAGTACGTTGTGTTCGCATGTGATATACGCTGTTTATGTGTAATATATGTGTGCTTACGTCTAATGTTTTGTTTTTCTCCCTGCTACAGCGCATATTTTCATGCACCAGTGGCCTCCTGTTTGAGCTCGCTTGCAAAGTTACATCCTCAGCGGGGTACAAATACACTTGGCGGGTGGGCAAAGAGGGGAATGAGAAGCTGTTCCCCTCGGTTGGTGAGGGGATGTAAGAGCAGATAGCATTGAAAGAAATTCTTGCTGATATTATTCGCTGTCATCTAGTAATTGTTAAACATGATAAGGGCACAGAGAATACTTGCACAACTATCGATGCATTCTATTGCAAAAAGCATCGGCACCTCCCCTGCAGGTTCTGTTCGTAGGTGTCTGTCTATCTGTTGAATTTCTGCAAGACTGCTAATTCCGTTGTTCGGCCACTGTTTAACTAAACCTGCACGAGCATGGAAGGCTAATTAAACAGTTTCGTCGATAATTTGGAGCAAACTGAGTTGTGATGAACCCAAATCATTCACGTCTCGCTGGGACCGAGATGAAGCAAGCCGCGAGCCAAAGAATATTTTTTCACATCTGTTTTTGTTTAGAACACGTGAAAGTCTTTTTAGTGTTTATCTTGTAGACTTCAACTGACACAGAAACCTGTTGTGTGTTTGAGTGGAACTGGACTTAACTTCTGGTGATGCTATTTTTTTTTTTTCGAATACGCGGATGAGGTAGAGTTAAATATATCACTCGGTTTACAACTTGCCCTTTATTGCAAAAAAAAAAAAAAAAA